>BMAO01028704.1:0-23918 GCA_019973975.1 Trichonephila clavata
ACATGTATTTTTCTGAGAAATCTAAGTAAAAGAAATAAGTAAAAATTCTTAAAAGTTATTGAGAATAAGCTAATATTAAAAAAGTAGTGCAAATACAGATTGTAAATTCAAATTTTTTTGATGAAGTGACATTTATAATAAAAATGCAATTATCTCAAAACGGTGGTTTTAAAAATGCGCGTATCTTTTTCTCAGAACCTATTCAACGAAGCACTTGCAATATTCACTAAATATTACTGATATCTAACTATATAAAGTGCACAAACTTTTTTTTAATATTCCCATAATATTTTTGTAAAAGTCAGTTATCATGAAAAAAATGACAGTTTTAAAAAATTCATAGGGATACTGTTGCGATGAATGTTTTTGAAAAAACTAAACAATATGTTTTAAAAAAACTTCCATACATTTTAAATAAAAAAGTCTAAATTATATACAGAAAAAATTTAAGTCTGTACATTTAATAGTTTCTGAGAAAAAGGTACATAAAAATGCTCAATTTAACATTAGCAAGATAGGGGGTACCAACTTACCTTAAGCTTCCCTGCGGGAAGCAGGCACTCCAAGAATCATTCAACATACAAAGCTTTTTAAAAACAACAAAAACTATTTTATTGAGTACAATTCGGTGTCTCATTAGAGACAGATTTGGCGCCTTGCATGAAATGAGAGGGTTTTAGATGTGGGGACTCAATCAAATTTTATTACTGAGGATTGTGTGGATAGATTATAATTAAAAGATGAGAAAACTAATTTGTTAGTATCTGTTTAAATGAATCGACAATGACTTAGTGTGTTTCCGCTACCATAAATAATAACGATTTAAGTTTCAAAAAGGAGCTAAATTTATTAGTTGTAAAAAGGATTATTGATTTGACTCCATCTAAAATAATAAATTTTCATTAGATTTACCAAACGAAATTAAGCTAGCGGATTATAAATTTAACATTCCTGGTAAAATTGATGTGTTATTACGCGTGGAAATATTTACGAATTACTGAGACCAGGCCAAATTTATTGGGGGGATCTCGTCTTCTTATAAAATATTGTGTTCGGATATGTCGCTAGAGGAAGTGTAGGTGAAATGAGGAATAATAATATTCATTGTGGGTTCATTAGAGATAGTGATTTAAAACAACGTTAAAGATTTTTGAGAGTTAGAAAGATTAGTGTCAAAGACGAGAATTTTGTTGTAGTGAGGAGGACATTAGTTTAGAAATGTTTAAACAGAGAGTACGTTTTAAAAATGGTAGATATGAGGTAGAAATACCGTGGAAAAGAGATAGTAATGAGTTGAGTGATGATTTAATTTAGGGAAAAGACGACTCAGAAGTCTTATGAGAAAAATGCAAGGTGATAAAGTGTTGTATTCTGAGTATTGTAAGGTATTAAAGAACTATTTAGATGGAGGGAATAATTGAGAAGGTAAAAAATCCTTTTATTTCAACGAATAACCCATTGTTTTATCTTCCTCACCAAGTGAAAGTAAAAAACGAATCCCTCGCAACGAAATTGCGAATAGTGTTTGACGTTAGTGCTCACGAGGAAAAATTTTCATTAAATGACTGGTTTTTCAAGGAGTCAATTTGAACTCCAATATCTTAGACTTATTGATATCCTTCCGTTCGAACAAAATAGCTATCTTATCTGATGTGAAGAAATCATTTCTTCAAATTTCTTTGGACCTGAAGTGGTGCTCTTATCCGGCAGGACACAACCCGGGACCTTTGGATCCGAAACCGAGTAACTTAACCACTACAACAAAATGATCGGTTGCGGAGGTTGTTACTGGCTTATATAGATGATATCGCTACTCACTCCCCTACCAATGAATTGGTTAGACGAACGATATAGTTGTTAACGGGAGCAGTCATTTGTGTGTGGTGTTTTGAATGAGTTGCGTCACGTTAATCTGACGAGTTTTTTTGTTTCCTGCATGCTCTTTTTTTGCGGGTAGATAGCGCCACGACAGATCAGTATAGGTTTCGCTTTTCTTAGTTCAGCTAGGGTCACCAAAGGAAGTGGCGCTCTTATCCGGCAGGATAGAACCCAGGACCTTTGATCCAAAACCGTGTAACTTAACCACTACACCAAAATGATCACCATGGTGCGGAGGTTGTTACTGGCTTATATAGGTGATATAGCTCCAAAGGATCAAGACATAGTACGATTTCTTATAGATGACGGTGAAAACGGTGTGTAAGTGTATAGATTCAATCGAGTTTCTTTTGGTGTAAACGCGTCGCTGTATTTTTTTCTTTCTTTCGGCTACAACTATTAAGACGTAAGACGCATATAGAGAAATACGTGGAAAAATATCCCGATACTGTGCGGACAATTGATCACTGCTTTTATGTGGACGATCTCGTCACTGGCGAAGATGATGTGAAATCGGCGTTTGATTTGTCGAGCAAAATCATGAGTGAAGCAGAAATTAACCTGCGGAAGTGGATTTCGAATGACTGTAATTTGAAGAAGCAAGCAACAATTGGAGGATTTTGATCATTTAAATATGAACGATTTTGTAAACCATCCACATCGTGTTTTGGGACTTTTATGGCATCCTCAAAATGAATATCTTAGTCTTCGTCTAAATGGTCTCTTGGACTTCCTTGAAAAAAGGAAAAATACTAAACGATTTTTGTTGATGGCTGCAGGCAGAATATTTTATCCTTTGGGATTTGTGTTCCCCTTCACCATAAGATTTAAAATTTTGTTACACGAAATACGGCAAAGAAAAACAGACTGGGACGAAGAGTTGCTGCTAGATAATAGAGATTAATTTGAGCAGTGGTGTTCGGAAGCGTCTTCCTTAAGTGAACTTCAGATTCCTCGATATGCCTTGGAGTGTAATATTTCGAACTGTACAGAGTGTGAAATACACAGGTTCTTAGATGCAAGCCTTAAAGCATATGGAGCTGTTTTGTATGTTAGACTGAAAACTTATAACAAAATCCTCGTGCATCTTTTAGCTTCCAAAAGCCGTGTGGCTCCTCTAAAGTCCACGTTTGGAACTAATTTGAGCTTTGCTTGCTGTGAGATTGGCGAAAAATGTTTGACGTGCCCTCAATGGGAAATATCTACATTAAACTACTTTTGGACAGATTCGACTGTGAGTTGGATTCAAGGTCCCAGCTGCAGATGGAAGGTTTTCGTCACCAACTGCGTAAGGGAGATACAATCTTTAACAGACAAGGATTTTTGGCATCATTGTCCTGGAAAAGAAACCCATTGGATCTTCTAAAGAGAGCATCAGTGCCGATTCACTGATGAACTGTGACAAGTGGTGGAATGGACCGAGTTTCCTTCATGAAGAAAATACTGTCCCTGTGAGTAATAATGTGCTACTTAGTGATGAAAGTGCCTTTTAGGAATTAAAACCTTCTGAGAGAAAAACTTTGACTGAAACTTTGGACAAAAACTTTTTGAACAAAATCCTTTCTGTATATAATAATTTTCAAAATTTTTTATGTGTTTTTAGTTATATTTGCAGGTTTATCTATAATTGTAAAAAGCCATCCAACAAACAAATTGTGCCAGTAAAAAATAAGTGAAATTCAACGAACTGAAATTACCTTGTGAAGCTGGTCCAGAAAATGGAATTCAACTCGGAAATAAAATATTTGTCCAGTAAGGGTATGGTTAACCCTCAAAGTAAGATTAAAATCCCGCACTATTTCTAGACTGTGAAGCGTGCTGTGAGTAGAAAGTGTACTGGCACATAGTAATTTGTGTTTTGACGAAAAACATGAGATATATGTAATTCTTCCAAATTATCATAGATTAACAAATTTAACTCTTGAAATGACTCACAAGAGACATTTGCATGTTGGTCCACAAACTTTACTGTATATTGTTAGACAAAGGTTCTGACCATTAAATGGTCGTAACATATGTAGAAAATTTGTAAATAACTGTATAATTTGTTTAAAGGCAAAACCCGTTGCTTGTTTACGAATTATGGGTCAATTGCCAACCGAGAGAATATCTCAGAGTTTACCTTTCAGCAAAGTGGGAATAGATTTTTAATATTAGTGGGAAGATATTTCTGGATTGAATATCCTTATCAAAGCAAAGGAGCTTTAAATAAAGCCTATGTGTGCATTTTCGTGTGCATGGTGACAAAGGCGTGTCCCCTCGAAATAGTTAAGAGATTTATCTAATGAAGCTTTCATTGCAGCTTTAAAACAATTGTTCAGTAGACGAGGAAAATCGGAGCGTATATTTTCAGACAATGCTACCAATTTGTTGGCACACAATTAGAGCTAAAAAAACTTAGAGAAATTATGAGTAATTGCGATAGTAAGTTGAGTAATTTTTTGTGTGAAGAACATGTTGAGTGGAGTTTTATTCCACCAAGAGCACCACATTATGGAGGACTGTGGAAGGCCGGTGTGAAAGCCGTCAAATATCACATCAGGCGTGTAATGGGAAGCTGAAGATTTACATACGAAGAATTTTTAACTATTTTTAACCAAATTGTGGGAATTCTTAACTCGCGTTCCCTCCACCCTTTGTCGCGTGACCCTGATGATTTTGACACTTTGATTACAGGTCATTTCCTAGTTGGTCGCCCTATTACAGCAATTGCAAAACCAAGTTTAACTGAAGTGCCTGATAACAGGTTAAAAGTGTGGCAAAAGCTAACAAAAATTGTGCAATAAATTTGGAAACGTTGTCTAATAATTATTTGAGTACAATTCAAAATTGAAATAAATGGTATTTTGCAAATAATGATGTAAAAATAAATGATATGGTGATTCTGTGAAAGAAGATAATTTATCTGTGTGTAACTGGCCTGTTGGTCGAATTCTTGAAGTGTATCTTCTTAAAGATAATACAATAAGGGTAATGTTAGTAAAAACTAAAAGTTGGAGTTTTAAAAGTTCTATAACTAAACTTTGTACTTTACCCTTTTTAAGTAAATAGTGTATGGGAAAATTTCGAATTTGTATTTTTTCAATTCAATTTTGTGTGTTGCGTACTTTACCCTTTTATGTATTATTGTTTTTATATTGTGCCTTATTGTGTTATTTGAAAATGGTTGAATGTGTCATTCAACCCGGGGGTGGATGTTCAGTGTTGAACTATTCATTCTTGTGACGCCCACAATAACTAGTGAATATTTGTCGCGAGAGGGCGCTAGTGTTGTAGTGTTCAGTGTATGTGTAAACATTGTGTGAGAAAGAGCGCATGGAGAACGCTAGAATAAAATTCTTGTTACAATTGTTTCGACCATTTAATTTGTGGTGTGAATAATTTTTAGTGAAAAAGCAGTAGTAAAGTGGCGAGTGAACAATTATTTTATATCAGGATTATGAGATATGTCTTTGAGTTGTTGAATGGAGGAGGCATAATTTGATATTTGGGTACTCCACTTTATTCGACAATCAAACACACACATACAAAAAACTACTGGATAATTCTTAGAGTTTCGACATCACATAAAGCAGACAATGGACAAAAACGGGCTGCAGCTATTTACACATTATGAAGACAAAGACGAAAAAATACAAAGAATTTCCGTTGTTTATACTAGGTGGTAAATGATGCGTTAATTTTTTTAATGGAAATAATAATTCGTCAGAAACTACCCCTCGATAGTTTCTGAGGCAATCTTATCTTGAAGAGTTACAAGCTGTTAACTAACAGATTCGATTATAATTAAATCCCGATTATGTGGGTAAGCCAGTTAAATAATTAAACGCAATTCCAGAAGGAAGGGACTGTAAATAACTAAAAAGTTACTAAAATAATATCACACACACACACATTATATATTCACTGCTGATCATCCAGAAAGCAACACCTTGAAAGAATCATGCAAACCATGTGAAATTTACATCATGCTTTGGCTCCGATGAAATATGCAAATCATTAGCATTAAATCACGCACACCACGGATTACCGTAGCACCACCCCCATGCACCGCATAAGGGGAGAACAAATTGGAGATTTGAAGTACAGCAATTGTTTTTCGTGCTTTTTTTGCGTAAGCTGTTTACCTATGACTCGGGGAAGACATTGAGTGTATTTTGACCAAGTTTCTGAATTCGATGGAGTAAGAATATTAGCCTATATAGATTACGGATCATCCTTCAGAGAAATTGGTCAACGTGTTGGACGAAACCATGCAAGTGTGATGCGGATCTGCCGTCGCTGAATGCAGGAGGAAACGGGGCCTGTAGCATCCATACTCCCTAATGTCAGGTGGATTGTGGGCATGACAGTGATAGATCGCGCAACCACATCACGAACCATAGCACAACAGATTCAGTCTTTTACGCATCGTTCGATGTCCACTTCAACTATTCGACACCGTTTGCAGCAAAGTGGAATGTCCGCAAGGCGTCCGCTTATCCTTGACTGGAAATCACCAGGCGTTTTCGCCGCCAATGGTGCGATGAATGGCGGATATGGACAACGGAATGGAACGACATTGTGTTTACTAATGAATCCCTTTTTCCCCTCTTCCCTTTCTTTCTTTACTGATTTCATGGTATTTAGTGTTAGAAAAAGCAAGATGATTTCATTGCGGTGTATGAAAATGTATTTTGAGAAATATGATAATTATATCATTCGCGCAAAATATAAAATAAAAAAATAATTTTTCAAATATCATCAACAAATAGAAAATTAGAGTTATATTTTGTTTAGTTTTCAAAGGAGCATGAACTTACTTTTACGAAAATTGAGAAAATCTTAAATGAAACTAACGATTTGGAAAGCATGTTTTTATTCTACTATAACTTGAAAAACTCAGTTTATAAAAGCTCTCTTGTGTGTATTTTGCAGAAATATTAAACCATTTTAAGAATTTTTTAAGATGTATTTTTAAACTTAATAAAATAAATGACATGTGCACTATATTTTTTGGATATTATAATTTATTATTCAAAACACAAAAGTTGCTTCATAAAATATTATCATAAATCCTCCAGGTAGTAACATTCTGAAACAATTCGTTGCTGTTTTAACGATTAAATCAGCAATAAATGCGTAATTAGGAATTAGAATGTAATGTTTATGTAACATTAAATATTTGTAATCTGCTTGATTTACTGCATCTGATTAGAAAAGAAGCATTGAGAGAAATAAGATTTCTATCTTTATTGTCTGTTCAGGGAATACGACGGTTAATTTATTGGAATGAGATTCTAAAGTGTCAAACCACTACGCAAGTTATGAAGTGTTTGAGATATCTCTGGTGTTTATGAGACTGTAATGAATTTTTCTTTTGCGAGATGTGCTAATGGTTAAGTATTAAAGTCGATGGAAAAATTGTATAATTGTAACAGTATATGCATATTTCTTTTGAAATATTGGCAGAAGTTATAGTTTTACCTAATTAATGGAGCAGGGTTCGAATTATGGAACACATAAAAGAGACAGGTATTCATAATATTTCCAAAATATCAAGTATTAAGATTGTGAATGAATGAAATTTTGAGTTTGAAATTTAGTGATGAAATTGTGAATGAATAAATATTTCATGAGTACGAATTTGACTCTATTTACAAATGGAATTGGAATTTGTTTATTCTGCTTATAATAAAGTTCCTCTTTTGCTATTAAACTTTTTTCTTCATATTACAGCAAATCTTTTAAAGTTTGATAAGAAACAATCTTTAAAGAAGAAACTTTTGGTTTTGATTTTAGAAAAATTCAGTAGTGCTGTAGTGCTACAAATTAATGAAAAATACACGTTTTTCTTAATTACGTGAGTTCTAACGGTAACTGAGAAATTTAAATTACCTCACACCAATTTTCAGTAACTCTTTGAAACACGTATAGTTAGCGAATCCTTTATATGATTTTAATAATTTTTGAAAATGCATTAGTGAAACATGATCTCTTACATTATTTTATAGAAACAGTACCCTTTTTACGCAGAATGTAAGTGATCTAACATCGAAGTAGAGTGTGTGATCATTTCTTTGATAGCATAATAGCACCATTCAAGAAAATTACAAAATTATATTAATACCTACGAAACAGTTAATTTCTTAAGAGATCACTTCGTAACTTATTTCAGAAAATAAGATCAAGTTCGCATTTGCAAAATTGTATAGAACTTTAAATTGAAGTACAGTTATGACACCGCGTTTATATCAATCGGAAGTTAAATCAGATTACTTTCAGCTACGTATTGGGAATTCTTTTACTTTGCGAGAGTAAGCTTATTGTTTTGTAAGCACTCACTGCTTAGCAATAACAATGCGAATTTCATGCAGATAAAATATTTTATAGAGTCCATAAGCAAACAGTTGAGTAGAACAAAAATATAATACTTCCAAAAGAAATTCATTTTATTTTTTTTTTCTTGTCATTTTTAAATATAATAGAAGATGAACGAGTGCACTGATCTGTGTAACTGTTACTATTTTTTTTTTTTAAACATTTATAAACCCCGTGCACCACCGAACGTATAACACGGGGGTAAACAACACAGACAGAAGAGAAAGAATTACAACACAAACATCCATGCCTTCTCCGGGATTCGAACCCAGTCCCTGCGGCACCGCAGTCAGCTTCACTGACCACTATACCGGATGGGCGGCAACTGTTACTATTCAATCTGTCTTTTGAGCTTAATTTGAAAAAAGAGAAGCTCAAAAAATATGTAATTGAACACATTTTACTTTGAGCAATGTTTTATCAAATTTTACATAATTTCAACATCCAAGTATGAATTAGAAATAAGAATTACATTATTTGATATGGATCACCTCTCTTCGATAAAGGTATAGAAGATTTGCAGAAGAAATAGGCAACTGGGTTTTATAAAGGAATGTTTTTCTACTCATTTGAAATGCATTGGTGACATCGGTTTTCCTAATTATCATTGATGTTGGCACACACTTCAAAGGGAAGAAATGTTTATAACTGAAAGAAACCCCCCTTATTCTAAATTACTTAAGGATTTCAGAATATCATTTAAGGCAGTAAACTGTCTGCTGAGATAATCTCATTTATATTCTACAGAATAAGAATCAAGAGATTGGGCTGGATATTTAATTTATTCCAAGCTTCTCTCCTCAAAATATTCATCGAAGGTCTGGCCAGGCGAAATACGGCATTATCATGAATCAGGATGATTTCTGTAACAATAGCATTAAAATATGATGTTACAAATGGAGCAAGGATCTCATCTCGATATTTCCCGACAGTCAGAGTTCTTTTCAGGAACATTTTCAGGTCAATAGAAAAGAAATATTTCAAAACAAATCATGTGTGTGATTCCTCCTGCTCTATGATTAGTTATTAATTATTTAAAAGACAAATATATTTAGACTACACTTAGTTGTGATTTTAAAGAATATAAAGATATAAGGAGGATCCTCTTTGAATGAGATGTCTTGTTTTTGAGTTTCTGACATTTCGGTGAATGGAGTCACTGATGGCCAGCTTTTAAGTGAAGTCAGTTAGCTAAAACTCTTCAGAATAATAATTTGAGACTTTGATATTTCTAAAATCTCCAATTCATGACCTTTCAAGTGATATAACATATTTGCTATTTTGTGAAAAAATGAATTTTAAAAACTAATCAACTGAATTGCTACTTTGACATATAAAAAGTAAACACCTAGCTTTCGGGTCAATTATTTCCGATAACTTTGTACTTTCAAAATTAGTATAAAGATAATGCTGTTGTAATCATTATACATTACTTAAATTAAACATGGTATTTTATTTATAATTATTGGAACCACAGCAATATTTTACACCAAAACGATTCAATTTTTTTAAGGTACATTATTCTATGAGATTTGTAGTAGTGTTTAAAAGCTGAGATTTCTTAGAAATTCGGAAATTTTCGCATCCAACGCTTCGCCTTAAAATTTATAAAGACATAAAAAGAACATTAACTGTGCTGTTATGTATCTTGAGTTATATGCATATGACTAAAAAGATGTAGTGTTTTTTTTTCTATTTTAGTTCATAATCCCCCCCCCCCCCTATTTTCTATTTCTAAGATTCACGGTTTCTTAAACATCCATGAGCCGATAATGGTAAATATCAAATCTAGAGTTACTCTGATTCTCATGTCTTTTTGAAGTGAAAACTTCTTTAGCGGCGTTGGGCACTTTTTGGTAGGGAAAAATCTTATGGGTTCGCGTCACCGACATGCTCTGACTAGCGCATGCGCATGTGTTGTTCGCTTTAGATGCTTTTTGGATGGGTGAAATCTCTTGCGTTCACTTCACGACAAGCTTATAGCAGTTTTTCTGTAGCTATACAGCTGACGTATAGTGCTGTGTATATCTTATAAGTGAAATTGAATGGATTTAGTGAAAAGTTCAATGTGTATATACTGTGCATTGTTAAAATAGTGTTTTTGTATGATTATTATTTGAATCTTTTAATAGAAGAATCATTGTAAAGTACAGTAGTGAGTACTAAATAAATATACTAATATTTGTAACAAAAATAAATAACAGAAAATTTTTAGGGAACCGGGACGTCCTCGATGAAGCAAAACGAGCAAAATTTGACTTTACGAAAGAACATTATTTTCAAAAACAGAAAGACTTCATAAATAAAAAAATTATGTCATACAACCTATATACTTTTCTTAATATACTACAATATAAAATTATTAAATTTTAAAAATATTTTAAGAAATATAAGGATTCGAAAAAGTACACACCAAAAGGAACTTCGTATACATGGTGTTCATTAGGTACATGTATCTTTATTTTTATAACATATAACACCACAAAACATGCTGTTTTAGTTACAAAATTGTACGTTTATTTAAATGCAATAAATATTTTTATACTACCTTGTTCAGAATTTTTTTTAAAAAAATTTGAATTATGACTTTTTGAAATTTTGATAAAAATGTCATTTTTTTTTTTTTACAAATTCAACAATAAAAGTAAAAATACAAACATTTCAGGAAGGAAATTAGAAGCATTAAATGCATTATCATGATACAAAAGTTCATACCAAGTTTCAAAAAAATATAATAAATAGATTTTTCTACACATGTACCTAAAAACTGAAAAAACACGTTTTGAGAAAAATGGAAAAAACTAAATAAAATGGTACACTTACCTAAAATTTGACTTTTAGAACATTCCAGCACTGTACTCATCTTGCATAGACTCTTCTAAGGCATCCTTCTTCCTTTTAATTTGCCTTTTAGTTGTCCTGGCTTCTTTGGTAGCTTTTTGGATACTCATCTCGGCTTCACAAATTCTGACGTAGTCAATTTTACGAAGGCCTTCACAAGTATTGATACCTGGATTTATTTGCAGTGCTTTTAATACTTCTGTTCTTGCGTATGCACCTTCATTGAAACATATAACTGCGTCCATAACACCCATTTGCAAAGTTTTTTTGCTCACAAATGTGTTTTTGGCACACGATTCCACACACAGTTATTAAAGCTTTCGTTGGGTTTTGAGTTCGGCCATGCAGACATTTTAATAAAAGTTCTTTCGCAGTTAAATCTCTAAATATTTTTTTAATTTTAAGAAGAACTGCTTCTGGGAGGAATGTTTGTGGTGTACTTTTCACCAGATACAAGGCTTTTGTTGTACCCGCACCAACTTTCTTCTCCCATAGGGCACAAACCATGTTGTGGATTTTTATCTGTCGACAGTTTATGGAAATATATTGCCCAGATGGATTTGGACATATCTGCGACTGATTTCCCAACATTTCTTCTTATGGCTAGGCCATAGTATTTTTGCAGCAAAAGAATTTCTGCATCTGTCAGCCTTCCTCGTCCAGATATTGCTTTATTGTCTGACAGCTTGGTGGATTTTAAACTGTTCTTTAGAGCTCTCAGTCTTGATCCCATCCTTTTTTGGACGTGGCCGATGCACTCCAATTTTTCAATCGGAACATCATCACCGTATATGTTGGACTCTTGAACCCTAAGAAACCCCTTGGAATCTCCATCTCCAAGGTACTGAACATACCGAACATCGTAATTTGGTACTGAGCGATTGAAATCCGCAATGCTCCTTCACTCTCCATTCCCGCACTAAATCCATGATAGTTTGCCTGGCAATTATCACAGGTTTTGTTTTTGTTCTTACATTCAAAACAATATTTTGATAGGCACTCAAAATCAACAACTTTTCCGTTATCGAGAGAAGTTGCCGTTACAACGCCATTTTTTGACGTGTGTCCTCTTTTTTGCCAGGTCCCATCAAGAGCAATTGCTACGTCCTTATTGTTTCGTTTGCAATAACAGCTTCATTAACGCTGCTAACCATTGAACGTGATGAAGCAGTTTCCAACGCATTAAAAATTGGCGTATACAGTCTTTTCAAATTTAGCTGGTGGAGGAGGCAAGTTCATCAGCGCACAAAATGTCTGAGCTGCACTTTTTCCAATTCCAATGCATCTCATACCATAAACAAACCTCAAATTTACTTCATATCCTGCTGGCACAGAATTTGAAGTCATTGAGCCATGACTAGAGCCACAATACTTGCAAGCTGCTGATATACTGCTAGCAAGTCCTCTGCGACTACTTTTATTTTCAGCAACATCAAAGCAGAAAGATCTATCACAATATCTGCATTTTGCAATATTGTTGAAAATATCATTAAGCATATTTAAGTCAATAATAACAAACCTGCTTTGAGATTCAGCTGAAAAGTTATCTTCATAGTCAAAATATCCTTTACTCTTCTCAATCTTTTTTTTGGAAGAGCTGACATCACATTTTCACTCACTACACATTCTGAAGTTTTTTTACGAATTAGACGACGTTTCTGATGTCCAAATTTCTTTGCTCGAGGCATTTCAAATATTTAAAATACTTACAAATCACAAACAAACAGAAAGTAAACAACAAAAAGTAAATTAGCAGTGAAAATATGAAGTTTGTAACTCACGTGTTTGTATCTCAAGCACAAGAAAACAACATTCTTTAAATTTCGCACAGCTTGTGTTATAAACAAGATTGAGTTGAGTAGTTTTATTCCTTCTCAAACCACAAGAATAAAATAAATATATCCAGATCAAGTGATATTAAAATACCAATCTACAATCTACATAAAAGCATGTTTCGGTTACTGAAAGATGGGCGTGGCAGTTGATGTACGATAACGTAAACAACAGGTGTGGCAGCTGTTGTTTACATTTTAAAACCGCAATTACTCAGATATTAAGCTTTAAACCTATACATGTTATACATTTTTGGAATCAGCATTAACTCTACTTTTTTTTAAGATGAAAATTGAAAAATCGATTTTTTGAAGGTTTATCACGTCTCGGTTCCCTTAAAGTGTATAATTAAGTTATTGCATAGAATAACTATGTATTTCATGAAATAACAAGACAAGTCAGTTAAAGTATAACTTAACTCAGTAAGCGCAACATCCATGAGAGCCAAGGCCTACTGTGCCAAACTCAATATACGTGACCTTGTGTCCTGAGGTGCATGAACAGATGTTCCATTCAAAAGGTCCAGTCTGACGTGAAACACCATTGTTAAGTTCACAAGCAAGCTTGGGACTCATTTAGCGACCCATTGAAGGGATGAAAGGATGTGTCAACCTTGCCCAAACCGGGGTTTAAACCTTGAACCTGTGGTGTGGAAACAGAGATGTACTAATCACTCAGCAACTGGGCTTCTAATTAAAGTATATAATAGATGAAAAATTGCATACTTTACTTAGTTACCCTATGAAATATCTAGTTATTCTATAAAACACTAATGATAAATAGTTAAATTGAAAAAATAAACAATTTAAAAGTTATTTTATAAATTAATTCATGATAAATAGCTAAAACCTCTCAAGAAAAATACATTTAATCCTTATTGTGGAGATTAATTGATAAATAATAAGGGAAAGCAGAGATTGTATAATTTGTTCTTGCTCCTATTGCTTACATTTTAGCAGGGGGGAAAAAGAATAGGATATGCATCTGTTATTGGCACACAATTAACTTTTCTACTCTTTGAACTTCAAGGATATTATAATGCTGAAGCAACCAATAGTCAGGTGGTATTTTTTTCTGTTGCTAGTTTAGCACTTTTTACTTCTGCTACCACGTTAGTAATTTTTCACGAGTAAGTGCATGATTTTTTTCCTGTGCCTCATGCTTATTTAGTAAAGATTCAAATATCTCACATTGAATCTTTCTTACTTACAAGTTAGTCTCCCATTCAAGCAAAAGGCATTGCTTGAAAACAGGTTGCAAAAATATTTGTTGATAAGACAATATGTAAACCCCGGCATAAATACACTGTCAAATTTTATGTTTAAAAGCAATGGAATGACGGGCAAACACACGTCATTGTAAAGCAGCTATAAACGGTTCAAAAATCACTAAAAGCAGCTAGAACCGGTTCAAAAAGCTTTCAAGTGCCGTATTTTATATTTTAACGGTCAAGTAGTCGTTATTCTATCGAATACCTAGTTAAATCGAAGAATCAATAATTTTATATCCTTTTAACTAACTTGCCCTGTAATTTCATGAAATGCCTAGTTATTCTATGAAATAACAGAGATTTCACTCTTCAATGGTAGCCATATATAAAACATTCAGTACTCCTTCATCAGACCACATTGAATTGCTAATATATTATAACAGATAATTTTTTGGCTAAAAATAAATCCTGCGACAAAAATTTTGATTAATAAATTTTTAACATTATTAAATATATATTCATTTGATATTAAAATTCCCATTCATTTCCCTCAAACTACTAATTGTTTATATATATAACATAATCTCAAATTTTTAATATATTAGAGAATTATTTGTTATGATGATGTTTATAACACATTTAAAACAGTTTTTTTGTTTCAAATATTTTATTGTTTTCGTTACGAAGAAATTGTATCTGACCCTTTTTCATATTTCGTCTTTTGTCAATAATGAACTTAATTTTCAAAGACATATAACGAAACAGTGATAGACTTTTTTTCTAATAAAACAAACTGAAAATTAAAGTAAATTTTGTGTCAAAATTAAGCAATTTTTATTGATACAGTATTACAATTTATATGTAAAAAGGAATTCAAGAAAAAGTAGAAATATATAGTCAGCAAATTATTCACTATCTTATGTTGCTTATGAGATTTCAGATTCTTTTTAGTTTAAAAATATTATGAGCTTTATATTAGAAAAAATTTATTCACATAAAACGTTTTTTTATCGAAAATAATGAAAAATAGAGCAATAAATTTTCCATATTTATCCCCTTGAAACATTCTACCATATCTGGAGCACTGCCATAAACATTTAAATTATGTAGTATCCGTCACCCTGAAAGTGAGAATTTTAAATTGTTTTCCTAAACCTTATAAAAAAAGTAAGTTAAGCTAAATGATTACACCTGTGATTGCTTTAATTTAACTCTAAAACTATAGTCTTCCATTTTGGTCTTCTGGATGTTCGTAGACAAAACAGAACTCTATCAAAACTGCATATGCTGTTTATAACGTTTATTATGTTAAAGAAACACTTCCACATTTTAGGAATCGTAGTTATGAGCAAAATAAATTGAAAATAAAAAAAAAACACAATTATAACCTTAATGTTCTCAGAAAATATATAAAATGCGACGAATATTTCATTTTCAAAAATATATATCTTATGTTTGTTAGAATATCGAGTACTCTTTGTTCATGTTATAATTCTTTAACATTTATCATTATCTCCTTTGTAAAATAACCTTATATATTTCATTTCCTTTTATTTGAATATTTTGAATGTTTGTATCCATTAGTTGATACGAGGAATATTAGAAGTAATACAAATTTGCTTTTGATTTATATAATTGTTATGTATCTTTAAATTGAATTTATAAGGTAGGCATTCTTTAGCCTTTATTTTGCAGCAGAAATTGTCTGGATCTATTAATATTGAATTATAACTGTTTTTAATAGGATTAAATGCATTGACACATAGTGTTTTTTTAGTATTCCAATTTTCTTATTTTTAAATTGTGTATTAAATTTCAGTTATTTAATACCACATAACATCTATTATCTAAAACTCATCTAATTTTTATCATTTTGACATCGAATTATTTATTTCACCAAAGGTTGATATTAGTTACCTCATTAGCCCATATAGCCTATCAACCGTGAAAAAATTTTACCGTGTAATGTGAACTAGTTGAGTGACACACTTCTTTGGGTTGATTAATCGCTTTAAAAAGAACTGTTGTAGATGTATCTAATGCTAGCCTCAACTGAGAAGAAAAACATCAAAACTATCACTTAATTTTACCTATTTCATCCTTTTTCAACTCAAAGAGTCCCTATACAAAAGCAGGCGCAACCTGTGATACTATTAAGTAGACAGTGCGTAGCATTGTATGTGTCAAACACTCGTGCAAACGGTAACATACAGCAAATAAATTTGCGTGACTCACAATGTATATGGTACAAACCGATTCAGCCGATTGCATCATTTAGACTAATGAGTAATGATAGTAAGATATGGTAGTAGACTAAGGCCTAGACACGGACGACAGACAAGACATAGCTATGCATTCTTGACATTATTGTCAATTGGCATTTAGTTTGAAATTTCCAATTTGGATAATATGCCGAGAATAATGTCTGGTAATTAAAATTATTCCAATTCTGGTCTTATTCAGACCGATTCGAAAATGAGACCAGTCCTCACCCTCCAAAGCACCGGACTTATGCCTTAAATGTCTTTGATGATACCCGAATTCTCAACTATTCCATTCTTTAGCGAGGCTTTTAAGTCCTAAAACATTTTTGTGTTTATACATTCGAAAACATATCAATCGTTGGTGAGCTTTAAGATTTAGGTATTTTATAGGCCTACCTCTCCATAATTTGCCATACAGAAGAAAAGGATTTAGCAAAAAAAATTGATATATATATATATATAGGCTTTTAATCACTGTAGAGCCTTTTAGATTTCAATGCAGTCAGTTTGGCGACTAATATGGCTTTTAACTAGTTCAATTCAATTTTTCATCCTACTATAAATTTCTATGCATGTCACTTTGGCTCTGAATCCCTTTAAACCCTTTCCCCATACAATTCCACCGCTTGGCGAGTGTTGCTGGAGGTTGTTTTCGCAGCATTCATTGCAAATCCCTACCGAAGTTTATCTTTGTAACTTGTTCATTTTGGCGATCTAATCCTCTTCTCCGGACTATTGTGATTGCAGAATCTGCCTCTCGGGTCGCTGATTTCCGACGAAACCGTTCCTTCCAACAGCTTCGTCTCTTGTTATTTCAGGGTAGACCGGACCCATTGTCGCGTCTCTTTGTGTTTTAAAGAACTTTTGGAGTTTAAATTAATTAAAAGATTTTCTTGCAGAGTGGTTTGAGACATACGTGGGCGATCCCTGATTACTGGGAGGAAAAATTTTTGTGGGAATAGTTAGCTAATCTGATGCAATGATTAATTTGTTTTCGCAATTAACTGAGTAATTTGGTGTTTTAATTAGGGAATTTCGGATACTTTGTATGATTTGGGGATGGTGTGCCGAGGATTCGGTAATTGCTTCATGGGTTTCAAGAGACTACGAGGGAAAAAAGAGTTCATCCTGGTGACTTTTAGTAATTTTAAAACATTTATGAATGCTTAAAACGTGACTGTTTCCCATTTAATAGAGTTCTTAAGTTCTTTTAGTTCAAATTTTTTTCAGGGAACGTATAAATGACATTTACTGTAAATAACTATGGAAATACCTCCTTTTAATAAAACATTTCCAAAAAATAAATTTATACTAAGTTATTTTATTTGAATAAGTTTATTGATATAAGTATCCGAAAGCAAACTTCTCTCCAAGTGAATTTAAAATTTTTCTCTAAATTCTTATAACTAGCTCTGTAGAGAAACTAGAAATTGGAAAATTGTTTTCTCTTAAATGAATAAAAATATTTTATTGAAATAATTGCAAGTAAAAGAAAACAATGATGATATTTGTAATTTTTTTTCAATTAATGCGAAATCCTCAAAGATATAACTTATGAAAAGACAAACTTTTTCAGATATTTCTTTTAACTGAAAAAAACTTCTTTGGAATTACAAAAAAGTTGAAGTTTTAAAATATGTATAGGAAGTATATACTATAATTTAATGTTCATAAGCTGACGAAATTGACATCTTTTCATCTGTATTATTTCAGCTAGAAGTTTTTTGAGAATGTGAATATTAATGAATTCAATAATCCTAATAATATCAATTGTCTGCGAATCTTCTATGTAAGTGTGGTTTTGTAAGCTTGCAGGACTCCGATTAATTTTGGAGACTGCTTAAATTTTCATAATTAGTTGCCCTTTGCTTTTTTCATTTGTTTACATTTTCAGTTTTATTTTTATGCGCCATAATAAAATTTCAGTTAAACATGTATTTGGTGTGTGTATTTGTCATTATTAAAATATTACTCGATGTATTTTTACTATACTGTCACAATCTATATCATGTTTACTACTTTATAATTAATTGACAGCTTTTTAAAACAGAATATATTGCTTTTATTTCAGCATCAACTTCTGCACAATCTTCTAAGCGGCCGTCATTTGCTGAACCTATTCCTAACGTGACAGCTGCAGTTGGTAGAGAAGCTGTCCTGCAATGCACCATCAATGATTTAGGCACATTTAAAGTAAATATTTATCATTTTATTCGAATAGTTAATCATATAGTTTCAAAGATAATTTACGAACTGTGTAGACGAATGTACTCAGAGCATGACTGATGTAAGAGTTTTCAATAGGTTATTTATAACATAGATTTTAAATTTTATCCATATTATGTATACTGAAAAGATTTTAATGACAGTAATTAGCCACCTGAAACATAGAAAAAGAGTCTTATACAGAAACTAAATTTCAACACATAAATAAGTATGTTTAAATAATAAAATTTAAAATCATGTTTAATTTTTTTATATTAAAATTTAAAACATTTTAAACTTTTGTATGGTGTACCTAAATAAATCTATTAGTAAAACTAAAGAGATTTTTTGAATTAATAAAATGTGATTTTTTGCATTTTTTGCAATCGCGTTGTAAAAAGCCTTGATTAAAAAAACTACCTTCTACGCACAGCATTCTTTAAAATTATTTTACACTTTTTTTACCCCCGATAAAAGAAAAATCATAATGTGGAATTATTTTTTTTAAAAAAAATGGAATAAATTTTAATTTTTTAAAAATAATGTTTGTAGAATAAATTAAATTTTGTCTTTTTTAATATACGAGGGGAAAAAAGTAAATGCATAACAGAGATATTTCTCCGAAACTGTATCATGTTTCTAATGTTGAAATGAAGGAATCGAAAAAATAGTTTATGTACATTTTTTTTCTTTCTTTCTTTTTTTGCGAAGAAACAAATTGATACTTTTATGTTAGTTACATAAAAGCTTAACAGTATTATATAGTTTATGAGCATTATTATTATTAAAAAATGTCTATTCTACAATAAGATAATCATATATTTACTTCTTAAAATAAAAAATATTTATTTATTGCAGGAAATTAACATAAAATCTTTATAATACGCATCATCCCTTTCCGGATAAGTGTTTTCATATTTTAATTTAATCTTGTACTCCGTATCACTCCAGAAAACACTTCTTTACCGTAATTTTTTGTTTACTTATCTCATTCACTATTGCTTATTCCAATTTTTCTTTTCCTTTTTTTATTTTTGTTGGTTTCATTCTCCTAAAATATAATAACAAAACTAGATTTATTTGCTCGCTGATTTTGCCCTATTCAGGAAAATTATGTTTTCGAGAGTAAAATTACTCTTGATGTTTATTTTCATTTGAAGATTTCAGGTGGAAGGGGGATCATCCTATTTTTCTAGAATACTGCGGAAATGTAATTTTTCAATTATAAATTTGCAAATAATTGCGATTATATATCCTTTTTAAATTCCTTTCCAACTTTTAAAAGTATGTTTTCAAGCGTAAATTAATTTTTAACGTTTGTCAAAAATTTTAAATTTCGAAAAGTCTAATTACAACAGGGGAAATTTTTCCTGCATTTTTTTGTGAAATATGTATAATAATTTGCTTATAGAATTCATAATAAATTTAAATTCATTCGATTAAAAAAGTATTGCTTTGATCAATGAACCTAGTATGTGGATATTTGTTTGGGATATAGAAAATTTTTTACTTTTTTCGAGAGATTATGTTGTAATAGTTCCCAAGTATAACAGAACTTTTCTTTTAATCATGCTTAGTTACTTTTAAATTAGTTGGAACTTCTTTTAGTTATAATTACATAATCAATTAATTGTTTTAGAAAATTTTCTTGAATCTTATGTTCTATTAAAGAGAATCTATAACGTAGAATAGACTATTATTGAATTATTAGTTTTTAATAATTAAAATTTATAACTCTCGTACTTGTCTGAGAATGAAGAAAATACCAAAGACATGGATGATCCCCTAAAAATAATAAAATACAAATAGGATCGGGGCTGTTTTCTTTTGACCAAATGGAAAAGTACAAAATATTGTGAAGAGTTAAGGTATCCGAATACCTTAAAATAGTGAATTTTGCTAAAAATTTAAAATTTTTATGATTTTATTTTAAAGGCATCTTATTAGCTTTATAGAAACACCAAGTTTATTATTTTCCATTCAGTAGAACAAAGAATACAAGTCTTTTAGTAAAAGCAGATGGCATTATTTTAAGCAAGATGCCATACTTTAAAACGCGCTTTACTCGAAATGTGTTTTTTTTTTAAAGGCTCAAATGGGGACAGCGATTGCTCAAAAAGTTTGAAAATAATTAACGGAATTTTTTGTGTATTTTTTCTGTATAATAGTAGAAGTGTTTTAACCTTCAGATTAACCAATCACTGTTTTATTACAAAATTTGTCTTTGTTAATGTAATCACTATTATTTTAAGCCATTTTATAATAACCAAGGTAAAGTGCTCTAGTTTTTGTACAAATTAAAATATATCTTATCCTGAAGGTCACTTCAAAAATGAATAACATAACACATCAGAATTGACAAATTGAAAATTTGTTCATAAACCTTTGGTACAGAATGGGCCCCGTTTATGTTATTTTTTGTAAATTTTTACCAATTTTTTTCTCTCATTTTAGTAATAATAATTTCTTTTTATCTTCTTAATTTTAGCGTATTTTCCTTAAAATGTAATAAAAAAATCTAAAACCACAAAAAAATATCTCCGTATCTCTCTCTTTTTTTTTTTTAAAGTTATCGCAAGTAGTCGGATATCTTAAGCAATATGATGGGACACTTGATTCTCGAAGGAATCTTTAACTGAGAAAATATATGATGGTGGTTTATTTCCCGAGCATTTATTTAATGAATGCAATTTAAGCTTAAAATTATGAATAATAAAAAGAGGAATGAAAAAAATTTGCGAAGAAGAGATAAGCTGTATCTTGAGTTCTTTGTCTAATGAAGTAGGTTCTGCAAGCCTGGCCTTAGCAATAGCTTACTTGTATAGGAAAGAACTGAACAAATAATTTGGCTGACAGACTCGTACCGTAACCTGGGTTATCCTTGAACGCCAGGTTTATGTTGATGAAAAGACGCTTCATAGATCTGACCTATCAGGATACAGCTATTTGAGATTAAGTGGGATGAAAAAGAAATTATAATATATTGATATTAGGGCAGAACATACTTTTCTACTGGGTGTTAAGATTAGCACTTAGCAATCCCTTTAGTAAGAGGCATTCTGTTAGATTTTCTTACTAAGAATTTTAGACTATCTGTTTCACATAATTTTTAAATATTTAGCTTATCAATTTAAGTAAAAATAAGAAAACTTATTTTAACTATTTAAAATGAAACACATGGACACATAAATTATACTTTATCGTTAATTTTAATCATAAAATTATATTTTGTTGCTATTAAAATATGATAAATAATCATATAATTAGAACATTTTTGAATTATATAATGTTAAAATTCAAAAATAAAAAATATCATTAACAAGAAATATTTTTTCTGTTATTATGATAGGCAAATTACGTCTAAATACAATGTCTGTTGTAATTGCGCAATTTCCTTTTTCAAACATAAATTGTATATTATTAGAAATTTTTGACACTTTGAAAATGATTTTGAATTAAAGCATGAAAAATAAACTTGTATCACACTTTCCAATCTAATTACATTGTAATTATCTTCGAAAAAATTCATAAATTGGACAATTATTGATTATTTTTGCATCGAAAGGGATAAACTGAATTCTGCATAACACTTTCTCGGGGAATGTTTTTTATTACTCACGGTTCATTTATATCTTCAATTAAATATATTTTAAAGTACGAAGAAAAATCCATGATTTAAAAGACTTTTAGAAAACAAATCTTCAAATTAATAATTTGTTTTCCATTTTTTCAAATAATGTAATTTCAAAGATATTCTTCATTTCTTTACTCTTACATTTTCTCTACTTTATTCGTCAAAAAAATGTGTACTCACGCTGTACATTAAGTTTTACTGTATCTTTGAAGAATTTTTACTGCATTTTCTGAAATTAAAAAAAAACGTAGACAATTCCGGTATACATTGTAACAGTGCTTCTCAAGCTTTCAATATTTGCGACTCAATTTTCAGTCATAATTTCATCGTGCCCCCCTCTTTAATAACTATGCATTCAATGAAATAATAATGTACATCGAAAGTAAAGGTAAAGGGCGACTTTAATTAAAACTACACGCATTATCAAGGTACGTATTACATTTGTATATAATTTGTTATATAACACTAACCCATGGAATCACTAGTAATTACTAAACTTGTTTTAATTAGGTGTTGATAAATAATTATCAAATATTTTTGCCGTACTGATACATTTAAAAGTATCTTATATTAGTGTCAATGCATGTATTTTTGTTATTTTGTCATAATGTATTTTGTTTTGTTTCGTTTCAGTAACCAGATAGTTATTTTAAATATTTTTTTTTGATTTTTCGATATGTTCGTGCTCCCCAAGGGAGGCCCATCCCGCAGTTTCATTAACCCTGCATTATAATAAATAAAAATTGAAACTATATAAAACATAGAGCACATTAAAGTATTCGATAATATTCAGTAATACAAAGTCAATACATGCGTTAGTATTTATATTTATTTTGAAACTGAATATTTTTATTTTTACTCAGTTTGTATGTGTTTTTTGATTATTTTAGAGCAAAATAAAACCAGTTATCGATTCAAGTTAACTAACAATGACCTTGTCTTTGAAAACAACACAGGATATTTACTAATAACAGCCAATTAAAAAAATTCTAAAAATGATATCAATATCTCAAGTTAACAATTCTAATTCCGGAATTTATTGACTCTTCTATCATCTCCACAAAAGCGATTCCGTTTCGAATCAGGAGCAAAAGTTATTTCTTGCCTCCAGCCTTTTAAAACTGAATGGGCACAATGAATTCAAAATAAAAAAAAAAAAATCGATGACCCTTCGCAAGAGCACTCTCGAATGTTCTAAGAGCGTTTAGTTAAAGTCTTTTATATAAATCCCGTTTTCGGTGCGAAACAAATCCTCCGTCGTATGTCTTTAACTGAAAAGATTTCAACGAATAACCCACAGAAGAATCGGTTTTCTGGCTATTATTATTGGGAATTTATTGTTATCTGTTTCATTCTAATCCACCATTATCCTGGCGAGCTTCTTTCCAAAACTCGATAAATTACGTCTGCAGCAGTTCTCCTTCGCCCATCATTTTAACTGTCAGCCCTCTCATTCCTCGGAGTGGTTTTCAGGCGAAGTACTTTTTATTACAACTATTATTATTTTATTTTAGCGGTACCCCCTAAAAGAGCTGAAAGAACCCGAGTCGTTGTCTCTTATTTACGGCTAGCTCCGTCCTCCACTCGAAGAAGCTTCGAACCTTTTTAAGAGTTCAGGAAAGTTGACTGTGAATTAACATTCGATTTTATGTTCTACCCTAACAGTAGAAGTTTCCAGTGGAAAGATAGAGTG
>BMAO01028704.1:103189-222121 GCA_019973975.1 Trichonephila clavata
GATTAAAATACTTCTAAAATTACAAAAAAATAATTTATATTTAAAATATTAATTATGGTAGATTTAGTTCTTTGTACTAAAATAGAAATATATATATAGTATAAAGGTAACTATTATCGAAAGATTAAAGATTTCCCTCATGTAGTTCAGCAAGTAACTGTCTAGCAAATTGCATATTTACATTTTTATGAAAATAGCTTCAATAATTCTTAATATTACATTTTTCGTTACATAAATGATATTATCCTTTTTGGCAAGCAATGCAATTTTAAATCTAACACTAGTTTTTATCCGCAATACTTTTAATTTAATATAGACAATTAGTAACAACTGTGAATAAAATTTTCTTGGTGTAATTAAATTAAAAGATAATGTTATAATTACTAATACTTATGACAAAAGAGATGTAATTAAATTTAATATTATAACAGTATCTCATTGGAAAATATTAATGTTACATATTCAGAAATATTATTAATTACATACAAACAACAAATTTCTTATTTCGAAAAAATCAGAAAAAATTCAAAATATAATTATTACATTAAATACTGTTTAATTCAAATATACCCATTAGGTTTATTAATAATTTTTTGTATAAGTAATTCTAAATAGTAAGGATTAAATTCCATAGAATATCTCAATAGTTTATTATCATTATTATATATTTATCCTTTTTTCTTAGTAAGATTTACTTATAATTACCTGCGTTTTCAAATTTTATAGATACAATTACTTATTCCCTTAGTTTTTTTTTAACCATAGTAATTTGTTTTTATATCCCTTTAAAACCTGAAATATTTTTATCTTTAAGTATAAAATTATTTGGTTTTTCGCACTATATTGACCACATAGACACTGGGAAAAGAAAAAAAAATCGCTTCCCCCCTGGAACCTAGACAAAACCCGCACGATCGTGCAGGTTGGGCTCTACTTGTGAAACCGTCCACCTGTGAAATTTTACGAGTTATACATTTTTTAGTTCAAAGTTGATGAAAGAAACAATATTAATTCAACTAAAATTGTTCCAAAGAAGGAAATTATTGATGCATAATTAATCATTTTATTGACTCATTATTCATTAAATGCGGAAATTTTAAAGCATGTTTTCGTTTTTGGCAAGCATAAATAAACATTGCATTTTTCACGATGTGTTTTAAAATTGCTTTCGCCCTATTCAAATCAGCACTTACGTGGCCTTGAACTGTCATCAACACATCAAAAATGGCTATACATACCATGCTTTTTATCCTTGCTTCACCTTTTAGAAGGTGGATTAAAATACTTCGATCTTTTTGCGGGGTGTGAATTATAATACTGTCATCTTCATCGTCAGTTAAAATACTTTTGTTATAGTAGGTGGAGATGCTGCTAACGCTTCAGCTATTTCTAGTTTAAATTTTTAGAGAACCATTTTGATTTTCTGGAAGAGTTTTATCTTGCATCTTGTTTGTGCTGAAACCAAGAATTAGCTACAGTTAAAACAATGAAATGTATGGCTCAGGGGATTTTGATGATAAAGGATGATCCAAAATTGTCTTTCCATTACAAATATTTTCTTGTTTTTCATCATTGCTCTAATCTGAACTTGATTCTCCTTCCAGTATACATAGTACATGTTTTGTCCGCAGCATAGCCATCAGCCGAGAGATCGCTAAGTTCAGATTCTAATTTTTATTTATCAAACATAAAAAATTTCTTCTCGTGTGCGAATTATTTTCCTTTTAGACACCTAAAAATTTTTTGGTTAAAAGTTAGCTTAGTATTCTATGGAAAATAATGAAATGTATCAGACATTTTATTATTAAAATATAAATATATAAATAAAATCCATGGGGTTTTTTTCAGGGGGGGGGAGGGAGGAAGAATAAATATGAAAGCCTGGGACACAGATAGGATCTATCTTTCGTCAAAAAATGTTACTATGGTGGAAATATAATGGTCTATAACCCATAGGTTCCCAAACTTTTTAGCCTCATAGACCCTTAACAGGTTTTCAGTTTGGGGTACACACCCTATTTACCTAATATTAAATTTGTACAAATTTATCAACTTAAATGTGTTTTTGACTGCAGGAATAGAGCTATTTATTTTTAAAGATTAAAATTTTTAACTTTAGTAAAGTATAGAAGAGTTTAAAACTTAAGAAAACACATTTTAGTTAATTTAATTAGTTAGTTAATTAAATTAAAATTTAATTAATGCATAAAATAACTAAAAGAGCAACAAACAGAAGCTTTTAGAGGGAGGGAGGAATCTGGGGATGTAATAATAAATTTCAACATTTAACATCAATCTTATCAGGTTTTAACACTAAACATATCTCCTCGGTTAATAGTGTCCAGTATTTTCTTCTTTCTTTTCGCTTTGGTGATTGGCAAGTGCACTGAAACTTCTTCTCAATCAGAAAAACAATTAAAAACTTTCTCAAGATATTTCATAATATGGAATAAATAAGAGGTATATCTTTTTAAAGCTAAAATTGTTGACATCATTTCTAAACTTTACTTTAAGATCTACATATTCTTGGAGGTTAATTTTTATAATCTGACATTTTTTTTTTCAAAAAGACCATATGAATTTATTGTCCACTGTGGTGCTACGATGGTCAAAACATTCTCAAACCTAGTTTCAAAATCTAAAAAAAAAAACATTTAAATGTTGGGACATCTAAAATTATGCTCCTTTAGCTTAATTCTGGCAAGAAAGGCTGTGTGAAATGTGGTCCTTGTTTTAATAAAATTTATATCCTGTCGCCTTGTAACTGCAATAAACCTCATTAAATTTAGTAAATAAATCTGTTAAAAAGGTAAGTCTAGTTTCCACTTGATTAAACTCCTTTTAATATTAGTCACAATCTGGTTTGATGAGAACCATTATCGTAGACCCCCATTTACACCTCATGGACCCCCAAATTATTTTTTTTCTGTCGTGGACCCCTTGCAGATCGTCATAGACCCCCCTGGGAGTCTATATAGACCACTTTGGAATCACTGATCTAACCAAACTTTATGATAAATGGCAGGACACCGCTGCATGTGTTTCACAGAGAGGTATAGATAAGAAATCTTAGAGCTCAATGTTCAAATTTTCAATGGAATATTCACACCAGGTTTCATGCTAATGAACTATAACTTTCATAAATATAGAGCTCAGTTGGTCAAGTATTACCTGAAAAATGAGGCAATTCTTCACAAACACTGGCCAGCCATATCTCCTGACCTTAACCCTACAGAGTATGTCTAAAACACATGGAAAAGCTTTTACGATTCTCCATCCCCCCACCACTATTTTTTTAGATTAAAAACTGCCTTGCTGCTTTGGAGTTAAAACATATTTATACTTAACAATACTATATAACTTTATTACTGTAATTGTGCCTTGCAGTTCAGTTATTCTTTTAAAGATTCATTTCGTAAGTGTGATTTAGTATAGAAATAAATATTTGTTAAGCTATAATTTTATGCATCAAGTTACAATTATATACTATTACAAATTTTACGATTATTGTTAATATATAGTACTTACTAGGATTTTCCTCTATTTTCTTTTGAAAATGTGTGTCTTATTACTTAAAAATATTACAAATATTTGTTAAGTTTCTCACTTGTAATTTTTATAACACTTTATTTATTAATAATAAAAAATAATAATTTACTACGTACAATAATAAACATATATTATTCAACTTTTTTTTACCTGCAAAAATAAATATTTAAATTGATACGCTCTTTTTTTATTAAATAACTGTTTAAAGTAGGTGAACAAACGGGAGATTTTTTTTTCCTTCTATTGGGTTATGTTTTTTATGACTGTATATATGTATAAGTTTTCGAAAATGAATAATTAAATACTATTGTACTTCAGAACATTACTTACAGTTTCATAAGAAATGATTACCTTGCTTATACCGATAATACAGTACAATCATTCCCCATACTAAAAATGCTTTGTTAAAGGCATATCTGGTCCTTAATAAGTCGTCCGAAAAGTTGCATTTAATTTTTATGAAGACAGAACTAAATACATGCCACAGTTTCAAAACCTCTAGTTAGGTTTTAAATATTTGAGGACTGAAAATTATGCCTATTTGGTTGATATTTTTGCCTATTTGAGCTTAAACATTAACATTCTAAACGACATTGGTGCTGAAATCAAAAGACGTATTATTGCTACTAATCATTGTCTTCATTGTATAAGAGCTTTTTTAAAGTCAAAATTGTTTAAAAGATATACAAAAATTACGCCATATAACACAATCACCATACCCATACTTATGTATGAATCTGAAACTTGAACTAAATCACAGATTTAACAGCTAACCATGTTTGAGTCAAAAGTTCTTAGATATATCTTAGGTGCTGTGAACGAGAATGGATTGTGGAGGTAACGACATATTTTTGAATTATATAATCTATTTAAGGAAGCAGATGTCATTAAATTCATCAAAATAAATATATGCGAGCAACATCTGCCCTATGGACCTTCACCCTTGATGTTCTGACTTTTCAATTACAAACCTATTGAAACTAGGCCCAAATTTAAATGCGTTGATTATTTGGAAGACGATTTAAAAGTTTTAAGAGTGACTAATTGGAAAACTGTTGCTAAGCGGAGATCAGAATGGGTTGGTTCTTGGGAAAGGCCTGTCACCCACCCACACAGGGCTAATGTATCAATAGAAGACGAAAAATAAGAATATTATTATATGGATAGGATTTCCTACTTTAAAAATTGCTTAATTTATTGAAGATTAATTTCCTTCAATAAATATAAGGTTAGAGGGAAAAAAGTATTAAAAATATTCTCTTCCTTTCAGTACGTGCATCGTAGTTTTTGAGAAAATGCATGTTAAATTATTTTTTTATTTATATTTTATCTACTCTGAGTACTGTTTTTTTTTTTTTTTTTTTTTTGTAAATGGGAAACTTTTATGAAAAATAACATACATAAAGAAATTTATTGCTCTTCAATGAAAAATATATTATTAGAGTTTTGTCAATAATAATTCTAAAATTAGAGCATGTCTTCATTATTTGCATGTAAAACTGCGAACATCTAACTATATGTTAATAAAACAGTTTTTTTTATAATTAACTTTTAATAATTATTTTCTACTGCACGATTATCTACTGTATATAACTCGAAAGATTTATCTTTCAATTAATAGATAACAAATCAATTAAGTGTAAATAATTTACTGAAAAAATTTTATGATTTTAAGCACAAAATGCAACTTAAACGTAGAATTCTAGAAATGCGGCTTTTTAAGTTAAAATAATCTGTAAAAAAATACAGGAATAAACATAAAAGGAAAAATATATGCCTGGCGTTATGCAGCTAAGGTTTAAAACTCTACAAAGAATATTGTGATTTACAGTTCTGATATAAAAATATGTTTATTTTAAATTTTATTTGAAGTCTTATACGGGTGATTTAATTTAATCCAAAGCTTAATGAGTTACAAATTGATTTTCTCGTAAAAAGTGAATTAAGGTAATGTAACAATATTGTAAAGTAAGCAACGTATTTTCTGAATTAAAAATTTAATTTACCCTCTAAAAATAATTTTTTCTTTATTTTTTATGAAAAACGTAATCAATTCAACCATTAAATTTATATACTTAGAACGATTATTAAAATTTTCATCCAGTGCGATTATTGATTAAATTTTACTATTTGTATTATGTAATTTTTTCTCTTGATAAATTATTCCTATTTTTGTTTAAACAATGCAAGCACAGCTTTTAAAATCAATACTTTTATTTAAATATGCACGCAGACGATCTTTAAAAAGAAAAATATGACACGTATAAATATAAGTGCGTTTCCTTTACACATCTTATAATTTTTTTAAAAAATTAAGGCGGATACAGTATGATTCAGTTGACAAAAATCGTTTAAAAACTCAAACAAAGTTTTTGTATACAAAATTATTTCTCATACAATTTTTTATAATTCCACAAAATTTGTAATGTCTAAGTTAATATATATGCCAGAGTAATATATATACTGCTGTTTGTGTAAAAAAATGCACTACCATGAAGGAATCATCAGAATTAAATGAAATTTAATGCAAAAACGACTTGCATTACTTTAAATAAATGACGAAATTTTCAAAGCCAAAAAACAATATTAAGTGTCCGAAATCAGTATTTGGTGTAGCCACCACGCGTTACAATAAGTGTTGTTATACGACGTAGCATGGAGTAAGACCGATTTTGAATCTCTGCTAGCGGAAGAGAATTCCGTATTGCTTGTATGCACAGCAGAAGTTCGTCTTTTGAAACTGCAGGACGTGGATCACGAGCGAGACGCTGATCAACCAAATCCCATACGCGCTCAATAGGCGAGATATCCGACGAATAAGCAGGCCGAGGAAGCTGTTGCATGTGTTGGGCTAAAAGATAGCTCCAGAGATGCCATAAAAAAAGGGGAAAACTTCGGGCTGTAGCACTTTATGGACGTACCTGTTCCTATTGAGATTACCCTCAATTCATAGCAAATTGGATCGTCTACGGTACGAAATCGTACACCAAACTATAACTCCAGATGTTAGACCACTATGTCGTTCGATAACGCACTGTGGAAGGCAACCTTCCCCGGCATAGCGTCTAACACGAATGAAGTCATCGTGGCCCCACAAATTGAAGCGTGTTTCATCTGAAAAGACAACTTGGTGCCAATCAGCTTGCCAGGCTCTGTGCTCAGGAGCCCATTGCAGACGCAGCCGTCGATGGTTTGCTGTGAGGGGGATCCTGTATAAAAAAACCCTTGCACACTCCACGTTGCAGCAGACATCGACGAATTCACGAAGCCGACATTAGTACACCTGTAGCATTAGGCCAACATGATGCTAACTGCCTGGAGGAAGCTGTAAGGTCACTCACCACCATGTGGAGCAGGTGTCGATCGTCGTATGCTGGCGTTACCTTCCATCGTTCACTGCCAGTTTTTTGAGTTGTTCGATGCTCGTCGGTCCACTGCTTCCAAACTCGTATCACTGTGGGACTGTTCCTCCACACAACGAGCTCTTATTGTGCGATAAAAAATCCTTCTTCTCGAAGGCCTCCGTTCAAACTCCGTAATTTGTTGGAATTTCTCCTTATTTGGTCATGGAAGCATACTTAGATCTCGCTAAACGTTCGCCACTAACAAATAATCATTAACTATTTTCAACGTCGCGCTACAACCCTCTATTTATATGCTTTCAGCATCAGTTCAGAGGGCGCTGCACACGCCACGCATGTGCGGTGGCTCTGAAACTTTATTATTTTACTTAGCATCCTATAATAGATATTTGCTGCAAAGTTCATTTAATTCTGATGATTCTTTCATGGTGTTGCATTTTTTTTACAAACAGCAGTGTATATGTGGTAACATTTATAACCTATTTTATTCACATCCCAATGGTAAATACAAACTTTAAACTGTTTTATATTAGAAAGAAAAATAATTAGTTTATCTTTATTTAAAGTCCTAAGACTTTTTCCTACTGTACCAAATGCTTTTAAATTGTTTTAAACTATTATAACTAGTACGTGGAACAGAAATTCGTATAATTTATGAATAAAAACAATATTTTTTTTAAAAGTTGGATTTAGAATTTTTGCATCTTATAAGCATTTATAAAAAAAGATTCACATATAATTAGTCATGTTAGCAAAAAACCCATTCCAACTTTTGTTATACATAGTTTGACGTCTTGTAAATGAAATTTGATGGAACAAAAATTAGTATGATTTAGGAGTAAAAGCAGTATAATTTTTTAAATATTTGAATTTAGAATTTATGCAATTTATAAGGAATTTTTAATAAGCATTCATAAAAAAAAATTTACGTATATCAGTCATGTTAGCATAAAACCCATACTAACATTTGTTCGTTCTACATAATTTGACGTCTTTTATATGAAATTTCCTGTTTGTACGTTAATCACTATAAGGGGGAATATATAGCATTTTAAAATCCTTTCATAAATATTTTACCTTTTCTTTAAAAAAATAAATGTTAGCTTTTTTGTGGTATTTTGAGTACAAAAATTGTTTTACGTAATACATATGCATAGGTTACAAACAAACATTTGTAAAAAACATATAAATCAAAGATTTTTTTTAATAAATCGAACCATGTCCCCTTAAAATATTCTCGATACACTTTTTGCAACTAAAAATATCTATATTTTATCCCATCAATAAATACTAATAATCGATTTTTTTTGGATGGTAGCCAGAGTTCAATAACAGAACAAACTTTACACAACCGAATTAAATTGCATTCTGGAGAAATTGGCTGTTTAAAAAGCGATATCTTTACCTTTAGGGTAACCCAATAGATTTCTTCAGCTTGCAAGTAGCGCCTCCCGCGGTGAAGCTCCTCCACGCCGACTGGCGACGGAACTTTGCTGGTACCTTTGATGATTTAGTATTCGTCGGAAGAGCGGAGATTTCAGAGCAGAACACACAACTTCTATTTCCACTTCCGATACCAGTTGCTCTTCGTGTTTCTAGGATTGTTTTTCTTTGTGTCTTTACGACCACTGCATTTCGTGACACGAGACATTTGTTTTTCGGAAGATTATTAAGAATTTTTCGGAATCGTTGGAATTTGTAATTTATTTACTCAGAACTTATTTTGGAAACCGGTCTAAAACTGGGAAAAGAATGACACTGACATATTTTGTGAAACTGAATAAGATCTGAAAACATATCTGTGACTTTTGTGTAGAATTTGATTTCAACAAATTGCTTAGAATATTTATGTTTAGAGAAAAAATTTTGGTGAAAAAACACTGAGAGAGAGAGAGGATATATTCTTACAAAATTACTAAATCTTTGAAATAATTTTGACAGTTGTGTGCGGTTTTCTGCAATGACTGAAACAAAAACATATCCATTTATAAAATATATTCCCTAAAAATAAAACTGTTCTTATCATTTCTATAACCTAATAGTTGGGAATATATATTTTCTTTCTTTTTATGAAATTTTAGACCTCATACTAAACTTTGTACAAACTAAATTCTTTAGTCTTATCGAGATCATGTTAATTTTGAAAAATATATGAAAATTTAAACATATCCTTGTACAGTTTTATGTTCTATAAGCTCCTTTTCTTAAAGAATATTTCTAAAATTGATTCAAACATAGATATCAAACGCTTTATAAAAGACGACCAATTGTGAATACATAATATCATAAAATACAGTGAATATTTTATGGTGCTTATTCGAAAATTTTTCAATCACGTGTTTGAACTACGAACTGTTTTAATTACCGAAATAGTGAGCTACAATTAACATTCCAAACATGAAAGTATTCAGAGATTCATCAGAACTGAGCAGAAGAAAATTCTATCTCTTCAGCGTCACACTTTTGTTTGTGTTCTCGTATATTGGACAAACATTGTCTCTCGTTGCTCCTTGTGTGAACTGTGATGAGCTTCATGTTAGACTTGGGCAAAACAATGCTCAGAGAAATCAGGTAAGTCTATTTTAAATTTTAATATTATAAAAAAATCAAATTAACTTTTTATTTCAAATACAGTTTTTCCTTTACTTTTCGCATGCTTTCGAATTATAATATTTCTCCGGAAATATCTTTGATCTTTAAGTAATTCATATATCCAAGAAAGTTTCTTACATGCATCTCTCCTCTTACTTAACACGTTAAGGAAAGTAAATAAAAGTAGAAGAGGATTAGTTTTGATAAAAATAGAAGAGTTAGAGAAAAATAAAACTATTACTTTTAATCTAATGTTGCTAGATTCAAAAAATAAATTTTTCTGTATAATTTTGACTTAACTTTTAAGTTTTATACGTACAACAATTCAATTAGTCATATCCTTGCATACATTTTGAAATAAAACGTGAGAGGAATAGTGTTCACGCCATACTTGGAAAATTAACGCTGCTTTATTTTGATTCAATTTGTGCGTATTTTTATTATTTTAACGTAAATGAACTCACAAATGTTAGAGCTAAAATCAATGTCATATTATTTCAGGATTTATATGTGTTTTTTTAATAAACCTTTTAGAATATACAACAAAACAGAACACAGAAGTTACACAATGAAAAAAAGCGGTTTTTACTCCTTTTGTTGGTTTACCGGTTTTGTTTTTACTCCTTTCTATTGTAATATAAAACATGTGGTTAATTCAACATCTTTTGACTTTCTCAACAATTATAAAAAATGTTCCTAAAATATTTCCAAAATATTAATCCTCGGACTTATTCATTAATCACTGAAAATTGTTTTTGTTTTGTTATCTTCCCGCTGATCATTCTATTTTTAAAAAAATTCCACGAAATCCTAAAATTCATGAAAAAATAATTAATCGGTCGGTTTAAGCTAAAAACTGCAATTAAGCATACTAAAACTGAATGTTTTTTAGCAAAATATGAAGCTAAGAAATTAGAAAACAATAAAAGGATGCATATTTTAAGCTACATAATGGATAAACGAGAAAAAGATGAAAATTGTGTCCATGTAAAAAGGCAATTGTTGAAAAATTCAAGGGAAAAAAATTCTTAGAGATAACGTATTAGAATATCGAATTTTGCTATTCTTTGGGGTATTTGGAATTTTTTTTCTCAATTTTTCAATTTGTTTTTAATTTAGAAATTACAAGCTGTTTTTCATACTTGAAAAAAAATATAAAAATATAGAATTTCAAGAGTAAACCAATTTTTTAATTCTAATCAATTGCTCTCACACAGTTCAAAACATATTAGTATAAAACTAATTCTAAAACAAATGACTCTAAAAGATGTATTTTTCTACAAAAAAATCTGATTTCATTACATTATTACTGTTGAACACTGTATTGAAGGCTGTTATTATTTTTGTGCATTCTGAATTGTAGCCCTAATTTGTTGCAGCAAATTTCTTGTAACCAAAACGCCAAACATGAAGTATTCAAAAAAAAAAAAAAACTAATAGTTCATTGAAAAATAACAGTTTTTTCCATGTCTCAAGTACTGTATAAATATGTACAAAATATAAAGTAAATTAAAAATAAATTTCATCGATTTACAAGCAACATTTTTTAAAGTTAAAAAACTTCCTTGTAACATAAAGCTAATTTTAAAATATCTGTAACACCGGACCTTATAATTTTAAATAAATAATTCTGAATTTCTCAAAAAGTTTACATATAATATTAATGTTTCAAGGTGTGTTATTTTATGTGGAGTAAATCATTTTGTATTTCTTAAAATATATGCAAAATAATATATATTGCTATATATTTTTATTTAAAATACATTTCATATTCATGGAAATTAAAATTACATGAAACAATTGTCAATTTTAGTTTGAATGATGTCTTATTGAAGCATATATTCAGTAGATTATAATTAAGGAAAACATTATTGAAAAACGAATAAGTAATGAGTAAAAATTCATTTTAAAGCAGTTTGAAATTTTGAGTTGTTATTTGCTTTTAATAATCATTCGTAATATTAGTCAAAGATATTTTTCGAACTTCTCCTTTGTGGAACTTTGAATTTTGTGGGAGAAAATGACACTTTTTTTTTCTTGGTATATGCAGCAAGTATGTATGTTGCGAAAACTATTTCATTGGAATAAATTAGTGTTCACAAGTTATTTAGCTACTCCTCGATTGTATTTAACATTTTGCACAATAATTTTGATGCAAAATACCTTTCTGAATGTTTTTACTATATGGAGAATGAAAAGTATTTTATGTATTAGAAGCATAATGATTTTCCCAGTGCAGTGTTCCAGGGAAAAAATTTAATACATAATAACAAATAAATAAAAATTTCAAAAAATGTATTATAAAATTTAAATTTATACTTTTTGAAACAGTTTACATAAGGGTTTTTCTACTAATTTCGCCATTCATCCCCTTTAAGATGGGAAAATTGAAATTTTCAAAGAAAATTTTGAAAGTATATATGTATATATATTTTTTAAACTTTATACTATAAATTTATTTGACTTGAAAAAACAATATTTATTTGGAAAAATTTCTGAATAAATAGCTTCTAAAGTGGTACTTTTATAAAATATTTTTAAAATAATACGTTCGGGAATATTCTGAATGTTCGATGATATCCGATGAATTCTTAGTTTTTACCTACGTACCTTTTTTAGAATATTTACTACGAATAAAGTTACTTTCAATATGAAGATGAACTAAAATATTTAAACATACTGATTTAAAATATGTGTTTATTCCCTTTACACTTTTTATTGATAATATGTTCTCTTTCCTTTTGAAAGTCGTTGTATTATATAATTCATCCCCTGGTGAACATTTTCTTAACCCGGGAGCAGGTGTGCACTCGATACTAACGTTAATAGTCGCGCGGGGTGACTTAGTCACCCCAATATTTTTTTTAATAGTTATTTTAATTGTACATGACAAAAATAATTATTCCAGTGAACATTTTATCTAAGAAAAAGTATACTTACCTGCTTTTAAGTAGTTTTCAATTTTTCTTTGATAATTTAAGAAAAACTATCTATCGAACTGAACCAAAAAGTTTCAAATGTGCAAACAGTATAGTAAAGGACACAAATTTCAGACACTTTTTGCTAACATTACAGAAATGTTATTTTAAGCAAAACTGTCATATTATGTTCAAGTTATTGCATTTTTACTGTCCTTTGAAGATCGACAAATAGCATTTTGAACTTTTCCTTGCTTGTGTCTTTTTGACAGTGTGAAGAGTGTCTTGTGGAACATTAATGGTTTCATGTTTTTCTTGATGGAGTTCTGAAATTAGCATTTGAAATTTTCCTTTCCACCTAAACTTTTCATGTTTTTACGCTTTTCTCAAATTAACTTTCACTAGCATGATTAATATGCATTATTTTTGCAAGTTTTTTTCTTGCTTGATCAATTTCAACTTCCTTCAATAGAGATCACTGATGCACTTTTCTTTATGTATATTCTGCTTATTTACATTCATGAACTATAATAAGTCGTAAAACACAGCAATCAAAACCACTAAGTGGGAAAATACAGCATGGGGGGGGGATTCACTTGGGAAAAAGGCAGCATGTTTATATTAAATATTTTGGAACAAAAGCTGTCGCGCGGGTACTCAGTCAAGACAAGTATCTTAAGATTGTAAAGAAATTTTGCCGCTACCCAAAAAGAGGGAGATATGTGACAAATACATTTTAGTTACCATGAAGGCTGTCATATAGGAAGATATTGACAAGGTAATTGGTAACAAACAAACAGTTTTGCCAGAATTAACGATTTCGTGAGCTTGGGGGTGACTCTGTGCCCCACGCTCCCGCTTCCGTATTAAATGACTGACACACAGACTGAGAGAAAAAAAGATTTTAAGAAATATAACGTTGTCTTTTTCAGCTTACATTGAAATCAACCTTTTACTTAAATGCATAACATAGAGTAAATAAGGAAATAAGATTTTTTTTATTTATATACTCATAATTTGTTAAAGCAAATGTTTATGATGTATTGACAGAAAACAAATATTTTTTTGAATGAAATTCATTTTTTGAGGGTAGAAATAAATACTTAAATAAAATTGAAATTGTATCTAAGGCCTATGAAATTTTAAAACAATTTATGTGGAAAAATGTTAACAAAAATGAAAAGCTTTGTACATAATAATAATATTCTAATTGCCTTAAATTTTACAGTTACATTTATATCTCTTTATCTAATTAAAATTAATTTAAAATTTTTTTTAAAAATTAAATAATTCTTTTTTTTATGAATACCTGCTTAAAAAGACAAGTATAATAAATCAGTGATGTACTATCGGTATCCTCATATTAGAGAATAAATGCAATATATATTTTTGATAGTATATGAGCAAAAATATACAGCGAATGTTCTAAGTATACAACTATAAATAAATATTCCTAGCGCTATTTCAGAAAATATCTCTCTCTTACGCCACATACGTACTCTCTTCAATATTTAATGAAACTATCTGGTTGAATTTATAAATTGTAATGATATATTTTGTTTTAAATTAAAGAAAATGCAATTTGCTGGTTTAATTCGGAATACATATGCTTTATCAAAACTCTTAACTGTACAACTATTGATTATTCAAATGATGTACATATTTCAAAAGTTTCTTTGATACCACATCCGATAACGCTATAAAAGGAAAACATTAAGAAATCCCAACATATCTAGAACATAAAATTTAATAGCGAACTTCCTAAACTCGATCTCTGATAACGATTCCCAGACTATAATTACCTATCTTAATTATACGTTATTATCCGAAATTTGACTTTTTATTTTAACGCGTGTCTGAGAAAGAGCAGATGGCGCTTTCAACAAATTCCATACTTCAAAAGATTTTTGTTTAACATTCGAGAACACGAAATGGTAGCGACAAATATACCTCGATAGTTTAATCTGACCTTTGCAGATATAACACACAAAAACACTAAATTCGAACGCAGCTTCACATAGTGGTAACAATAGATTTCGGCAGACGATTCTTTCGAACCGTTTTCTCTTTCTTGTATTAATATCTCCCGTCAGAAGTGGACTTGCTCCACTTTGTCGGGGAGGTTAATAGATGCGTTACAATAATAGTTCGTGTCACCCGAGAAATGGGGTTGTGTGTAGTGGGAGGGGCTTTTGTGCGACATCAGAGGTAAAATGATAATTTATTTTCAGATGCTACGGACACTGTTTTATGTTAAGCATGGTTGTTCCGAGATCAATTACAGATAGAGATAGCGTTCTCGATCAGATTTAGTGAGATGTCCCATTCATTATTCGCGACATTTTGGAGAGAGCAAAGGAATTCAATGTTCACGATCATTTTTCTCCGTTATTGTAAATTAGAACACAGTAAGTGTTGTTAATGAATCTTATTTTATATTAAACAATGATGGTAGTATCTACATTTTCTGACTGTGCTGTGTAATTTATATTTATACCCAATCGATACTTTATAGAATAACTGTACGCTGAAATAGATAACATTAAAAATATCTATATCTTTTTTGGTTGATTGATCTTTAAATAAAATTGCACGTTGAAGGAACATGTGATCTATTGTTAATGGTCTTCGTAGTTTTGAACCAAGGTTAAGTTACGACTACTGAAATTCCACACCATGGCAACATTTTCATATGAGAAAATAATTACAATATACATTCGATTTTATACTTTTAATAAATGTAAAATATGTGGTGTGTCCGAAAAGTATGGAATTTATACGAGATTACCAGCCACTTTCTGTGAAGCATTTACAGATGAAAACTCTAAATGGCTGCTGTAGTTCGACTTTTCATTTGATCAGTGTCATGAATTTGTGATTTGCAAACAAAGTTCTTCACGTATCACCATAAGAAGTTCAAAATTGTTATGCCCTTAGATCTAACAAGGGGAGGGCACGGATAAAAAAATTCATTTGGGGACGAAGCTTAGTACAATAGTAATACTCCTTTTGGGTGTTTAACCCTCAATGTGATTCCGCCGAGAATGGGGAGTCAACTAGGAGAAACTAACCTTCGAAATTCATGCTGAGCTTTTATACAATTAAGTTTTAATTATTTCTACGACGCAGTGGTATGGTCGGTAGAGGCCCTGCTTACAACGCGGTCGGCCTCAGTTCGAATCACGTGATTTTTTTTTTTTTTGGTTTTAATTTTTAAAGCAAAATGCTGGGTGGCGTGGTTGGTTTGTCACTGGCCTTGAGCACCTAAGGTTGCGGTTTCGACCCCGGCCCATTCGGTGGATTTTCAAGATTCAGAAAATCGACAGAGGCCATGTCATAACTTGCGTCAAAATTACCTGCGGCGATTGGTATCCGTCTATAGGGTGCCGCACTTAAAAAGAGATACTAACTCCCGAGGAATGTACTTGGTCTGCAATGGTTAGACACAAATCCGCAGCCCATTAGAAATAAAAAGAAAGAATACAGTTCAATAATAATAATGAACTGTGATCTGTTAAACAAAACATTTAAAATATTTTTACAAGGAAATTTGAGAATATAAAGAAATTAAGTTTAAAATATTCTACCATCATATATTTGTACCATCATTGCTGAAGTAAAATTGTCAAAGGGGAATAATTTAAAAGCATTAATTTATTATTTTCATATCACTTGTCAAAATTCATATTTTGGCTTATAATAGTTTTTACATTTCGCTCCTTTAATTTAGTTAAAAATTTTGATAATTGCTTAAATAATTTAATTTATTATTACGTATTATTTGCATTTTACACAAAGCATATATAATAGAGTCTTTAAATGGTATTTAGCACATATAAATATCTTAAACATTTTTGCTATTTAAGGGGCACTTTACTGTTGATTATTTCACTATGTCTACATTATGGTCGGTTTTTGAGATATATTGTTCAAAATTTCAACATAAATGTATAACAAGAAGAATGATTAAAACGTTCCCAATTATCAACTAATATATCCACTCAACGTTTAGTTTAAGAATTTTACTTCATTTTGAAAATAAAAAAAAAACTTTTACTTTTGAAAAAATTTATAACACAATTACGTTTTTTGATAAAAACTTAACGTAATTCGTGTCAATGTTGTAAGGGGTTGTTCTATTTTATTAGCATTATCAATGCTACGTATAATTACATCAAACTATTACTGAAGAAGTGAGGATAATAATTTAAAAATTTAAAAAGAAAATAATTTTTGAGTTCTAATATCTTATTGCCGTGCGAAATATAGGATTTGATATCGCTGGAAATGGAAATGAAAACTTGCAATCTGAAAAAAAAATACCAAATAAGTCGATTATATACGATATATTTATGTATGATACCATAGTTGTAATTAATATTAACATTAGTATATAGCATCACTTAACAAAAATAGAAAATACACTACCATTCTAAATTTACAAATAAGTCAAGTTACATTGATGTATTCGAGACAAAATTATGAGTTTTCATTTAACTATAAAAATGCTTATTGTTCCTGCAATCGACTACTTTTTTAAATTATTCATTCAAACTGCTATGATTTCAACAGGAAATAGAGCAGAAATGGAAATAGCATTAATATTTCTTTACGCAGTAAGACTTTTAGTCGCGGGAAATATTATTTTGAAATTCCATCATGTAGAGGCGTTAATGCATGCTATATTTTTCCGGCCTAAATTCTTCATATTGGTGTGGTGTGAATGTGGAGAGTGTATTGCCAGTTGAGCTGCCAATCTCATCATCTGACCGGATTGACGGACCGGAAAACGGAGACTTGAAAGAACATTCCAAGCTCTCATTGGCGAGTGAATAAACTCGCCAATGAGAGCTTGGAATGTTCTTTGGAGAGAGAGAGAATGTTGGTTAACAATAATAATAGTAATTGTTCGCAAAACCTGAAGAATGAATTTTAGCGATCTCACACAAACATGTTTGTCCACTTATCCCTTAACATTATGGAAATATCTTCGATCTTTCTTTATACCAGCGTTTCTCAAACTGTGGGGCGCATCCCTTCTAGGAGGCTTGATATCTCAACTAGGGGGGGGGGAGCAAGCGTATTGAAAAGTCGAAAAACATATGATTATTTTAAAAAATAATTAATTTACTGAAAGTAAACAAACAAAATATATTCTGAAGTAATAAAACATAAAATTCACATTTGCACTGATATAATATACTTATAAATGTATTAGTACTGCATAATGTGTTTTAGAATTAATTTAACACTATTAAGTTATGAACAAGTTTAATAATTTCCATTGACCCCGTGAACTTGTCATATATAAAATGTTTACCAAAATTAACGCTTCCTAATTTGTACAGTTTATAATTAATCTCTTTAACTGCCGATTAAACGTTACGTAATTCGCCCCCTAATTCCACCGTTTTTCACTTAGGGGAGCGTATGTGATGCATTGGAGAGAGGAGAATGAAAAGGAATAAATAAGTAAAAACTCTGAAATAAGTAAATCCTTCGAAAACACTGTCAAGGTCTATTTATTGCATTCCAAAACCTTTAGAATAATTTTATAGATAGCAGTGCACAGATAAGGTCGTACTTCGGAAAGACGTATATATAAGTCCGGGTATTTGACACACCAGTTGTGCAAGACGTATATATACGCAGGTGGCACTTAAGAGGTTCAAGTCGTATTGTAATTTTAGCGTCAGGTATAGTATTCAAGTCAAGTATTCAATACTTTGTTATTTTATGGAGGGGGAGGGCGCGATGAAAATTATGATTGAATGTTGGGTCGTAAATGTTGAAAGTTTGAGAAACACTCCTTTATACTTTAATTTTAATGAACATTAATCACTTTATCAATGAAATAAATTCGATTTTTTCTTTTTATAAAACTTATTTTAAACAATAATAATTCCTCCAAAATAAACCACACACAGGCTTAATATTTTATTCATTCTAAGCTTTAAATCACCGTTGAAATGATATTGGCATTTTGTATATTTTTTCTGAACATTATAATCATTAAAAAATTAGTCTGCCTTTCTGTTCTCTTTTTCATTTATTTCTCGGTAAATAATAATAAAATGTCTATGCAAATCTTTTTTTTAAATAATTTTAACTACTTCCAAATTTTTAAGCAAGTGTAATATGCATTCATTTTTGTACATAAGAAAACCATTTATATTCCTCTTGTGAATTCAAACTTTAAACATTATTTCTTGTGTAAAAGTACATTCCTTACACTCTTATATCAGAAAACAAATGTATATTTAAAAATAGTAAACTTCAGTTCGTGCAAATTCAAGGAAGCAGAAATATTTCAAGCATATTAATAACGTATACAACTTGAAAAAAAATTATTTTTCATATTGTAAGTGGGATACATAAAAGTACAAGGTTTCTTCTCGACAATTCAAATATAAACTAAATACGGAATATATTTTTTCCCTCAAAAATACAATGATGATTAAGTCACGTATTCGAATTTGCAAGTTTTTTTTTTCTCATTTATATTTGAAAATTGCTATAAATGTAAACAAGAAAAGGATTCCTTTGAGAATTAAATATTTTATTATTTTAAGGCCTCAAATGTGTTGGTTCAAGTCAGATTTAATAAGTATAGATATACACATCTGATGCTTAATGTATTACATAAGCGTGTACCCTACTACGTGTAAATGAATAATTTCTTTGATATTTAGTGTCACTTGAATTATAATAAACATATAAAATTTCTTTAAGAATATTATTACAGGAAAAGTTATTTAAATGCAATTTTCTGGCAAAAACGAAGAAAGAATGGCATATTTTCTAAATATTCTCCCTTTATGGAAAAGGCTTCTATAATAATAATATTTTGCCTGTATATAGTTAAGACACCCGTACAGAGCATGAATTAGGATTTGTGAAATCTATTATTCATAGAAGTAGATTTATGTTTACTTTTTAATATATCTGAATAGAGGAAACATCGGTTAACACTTCAATTGATCGTATGCTTGAAAATGATGTGAATTTTTCAAAAATGCTTCTTTCATACTTTTTAGAGAAGTCTTATCTACATATAAGCAAAATATTATATTTGTAGAATCATTTTCCATAAAAGGAGAATGTTTTGAAAATATGTCATTCTTTCTTCATTTCTTGCTAAAAAATTGCATTTTAGTAATTTTTATAATAATAATAGCATTAAGACAATTTCATATGTTTAATCTAATTCAAGTGACATTAAATATCAAAAAATGTATTGGTTTATATGCATTTTCAAAATCATGGTTACGAACGTATTCAAATACCTTAAATAAAGATGCATCTTTATTTGAAAGGAAATTAGTCATATTAAAACATTTGCTACAAAACATTTTTTATATATGTTTTCAGTTTGTTTCTAAATACAATGCATAGATTTGAAGCAATTTTTTATCACAACCATTCCAAATTTTTATTTCTAGTGATTTATCTTCAATTATTCGAATTGACATTTATTTTAAAAATATAAATAATGCTTCCAAAATAAGGCCATAAAAGTCTTAAATTTTGAATTTTACCGTGATTTCTTTCTTTAATTAAAATAACCTAAGTAATTAACCTAGAGCATACAAAATAAACTACGAGCTAATTATCTAAAAATTACCATAAATAAGTCCATTTACTCGAAGGTAAACGCATTGTCTCCATTTGATTGTGAGAAACTCAACTTTTTTATCTACCTGAATGAATTTTTCATGGTAAATATTGGATTTTTAGACATTCAATCAAGTCTAATTATGCATTCCTCATTCAGTTATGAAATAATTTTTATCATGAAGATTAAGTTTGGTTGATTGGATAGAATTTATAATAATCTTAAAATTATGGAATAATAGTAAGTAACAGGTTTTACAATTTGAATCACGTAAAAGTAGCAAGGATGAGACGTTGAAGCAATTTCTTCGCTCTATTGATTTTGACAATACTCCAATTCGATGCTTACATATTATACAATCGACCAATTTTTTTTCAGATCAAAAGTCATTGCCAAATGCTTCTATATGCAGCCAACAGTGAAAAATGCTTCATTAGCATGTCCTAAAACCATAAAAATGATGGCAGCATTTGGCGATGTCTTCTGAATTGCCGACGTTTATTTATACGGTGAAATTGGTAGACGGTATAATATTGGTACCAAATGATACTTAACCAAAATATCATACCCCGTTATTTTGTACGCTCTTTTTAGTGGAATGAGTAGATGGCTACGCCTGACCTTATCTGAACACGAAACTCGAGAAATTCTTCATGGGGTACCATTGATCTATGTAAATTTCTAAGAAGTCAATTCAGGAAGTAATCTAGTAATATTATATGTGATTCTGTCTCTGTATAGAAAATAAAGTTTATTTTTATTTCTATGCATTTAAAATTTCTAAAAGTTACAGAGGGAAGTAATTAATGCATTAAAAGTAATAAATCGGTTAAATAACTCTTCCGAGTATTTAACTCCAATACGTAAGAATTTTAATAGCTAAGTAAATTTCTTTCAATTATTTAAGAATTCCTTTTTCTGAGTAATGGAATATATTGAAATATACCACAACGGATACTAATCGAAATGATGATCTAAAACCTTTATATTTTAATTGTTTATCAAGATAATTGATAAATCTCTAGTAATTCCAGACATATTTTTATATAATAACTGCTGAGATATACAATTTGGTGAGTTATATAGCAAATGGAGACGACGTTAATGGCATGTCACATAGCGTGTTTCAGTATTCTAGATTGCATGAATTAATAAATGGTGTCATATTCGAAATGCTTTGCATTACGTCATGTCAGATTGAATGGTAGGCATTTGGGATAGAAGTAATCAATTTCAGATATTCACTCCCAAATGAGCAGAGGCATACCATACTTAAAAATAATAGAATTAGTTACTTGCATACGTGTCTTTTGAAATTCTACAAGTATGCAAACTGAGTAAGATGTGATTTAGTAAGCAATCAAATCTTTTGGACATATATACATCTTCGTGGTATTCACAGATTTATTTCATATTAAGTCCTATCAGTGATTCGGTGGCATTCATCTTTATAAACGTATGTGTATTAATACATCTTCCATCAATTCCAAAACAAAAGTAAAGTTAAATAATTTTGAATAGGAAACGTTTTAGTTTACAGCCAAATAAAACTGCAATGGTAATGTTATAAATTTATTTCTAAATAAGATTTTCATTTAGATTCGTCGTTAATTAGGAAACGTAAAACTTATGGAGGCAGACAATAAACTAGTCATTAAGTAATAACTATTCTATTTAAACGTCTGTAAGTTAGTTATAGTTAAATACAATATTCTACATATTTTCTAGACCATGATTGGAAAATGCATCATCCCTAATGCAAAATAAATAACAAATAAATAATTTTATTTTTAATTTGAAAAACGGATGCCATTTATCGAAAATTTATTGTTCAAACAATTACGCAGAAATTTCTTCAATTTGAAAATTTTTAAATTAATCCATTTAAATATTATTCTAAATATTTTATGCTAAATTGACAGAGAATCGGTTTCTTTTTAGTCTTAAGAAATAAATTATATTTTGATAATGAACAAAAAAAAAATTTGTAATGAATTTCCAATAGCAATTTTAATTCAGACGGGGGAAAAAATTGATCTTACAACTTTAATAAGCATATATATTTAAATTTTACTTAAATCATTAGTAATAAAACAGATAAATACGCTGATTTTTACAAAAATCACAATTTAAAAAAGTTTTTAGTAGAGTTTAATAGAGAAAAAAAAATGAGTATACTTTCCTTAGCATATAAACTCTGTAATATACTATGGACATTAAATAACTTGGTAATATATATATTTATATATAACGTCTCTTTTAGAATATTCTGAAATAAAAGTGATATTAAAGTAAATGATAAATTAAAATTAGTTTTTAAACCTGAAATAAATTAACGTTAGTAATGAGAAGACACTATATGGATTTTATTTAATAGTTCTGTATAGCTACATAATAGAGTATTAAATATTGATCTCACAATATTCATGTACACGATATTCCAGTTAAAATTTAGATGTTAATAAAATATATAAATTTCTATTTGGCTATTTGTGATAGTTTTAATTTTTTAAAATTATTATTGATGCATTTCTGAATAATTGCAATTCCTTACCAATATTCTATTTTAGTTTATTCAATGAAGATAATTAATTACAATAAATTTTTAAATATATTGATGGATAATATTTATAAAATTCAAATTTTTCAATAAATAAGCAAAATTTTATTGAATCATTTTCAGCAACTTTTGCAGAATTGCAATAAATATGCTTTCCACCAAAATGACTTTATTTTTTGAATGTACATTATTATTTCATGTGTATTCTGTATAATTTATGCATTTTTATTGGTTGTTGAGAAAAAATGTTGCTTTTGTACTTCACGAAGTTTATTGGTGGGAGATATTGCAGTAAATGAATAAATCGAAGTGACACATGACATTTTTCTCAATCTCTAAATATCTAAATCATATCGTGTGATATTGCGATACTCAGTTTTATTTAAATGTGAAATAACTCCAATTACTGTAATGTAACAAACTTTCATTGAAACAGGGTTCGAACTCTCAAATCTTGAATTGTACTAATCGTATAATCTATATTGTTATCAAAAGTTATTGCAACCACCTTTCATTATAGTTTGCACTTATCCATGTAAAATCATATTTTCAAAATGCAGAGTGATTCTAAAATCATGGGACAAACTTTGAGGTGTGGAAGAGCTCCCTAAACAAACAGTTTTTGTATAGGAATACATGGGTGGAAATGCCGCATTGAGGCACAAACAGAAAAAAAAATAACACAATGACGGAAACATAACATTTTCATTTCCAGCATGCTTATCGAATGATTTCGTACAGAAAACGTTATAAAAATTTTAGAAATTGCACCCATCAACAGTTAGCACGCTTGGTGAACTTAAAGTCTTGATTGGCTGGCAATATTAGGGAAAATTGAAGGCCCAACCACCAAAGTCGGCATTTGCGCTTGACATTTCTGTTGTTATGGGTGATTTTACTAATAGCGGAAAGAAAGACATGTATCTAATGTACGGTGCTGCTAATAGTAATGGCAGAGCAGCGCTACGTATGCATCAGGAACGCTTTCCAAGTAGACATATGCCAAACCACAAAATGTTTCAGCAATTACATCGACAGCTGTGTGAAAATGGTCCATTTACCGCCAATACTAGAGATAAGGGTATATCGAGGACTTCATGCCAAACACACCTGGAAGAAGTCTTTCTAAGCCAAGCTGACGAAACAACTGGCACAATTACAAAGGCTGTAGCCTGACGTCTACATGCCAGTCAACCAACCGTTTGGAGAGTTCTACTGTTGGACTGATGGTGGTTGCAATTTCTAAAACTGTTTTAACATTTTTTTGTACAGATTCACCTACTAATAAACATTTTATGTTTCTGTTAAAGTGTTATTTTTTTTTACCTCAACGTGACACTCTCTTTTTTTCCCCCACCCGTATATTTTTAAACAAAAATTATTTTTTAGTGAGCTCTACCACACCTCAAAGCTTGTCCCATGATTTTTAAACACCCTGTATTTCCAATTTTTATTAAATTATGTATCTACATTGGATCCATATTATGATTTACTAAAAGGCTAGATTTGCAACAGTTCTAAAACAAGTAATCAAAACTTCAAAAGACTTTCAAAATTCTTTAAATTTACATCAAACAATAATAGAACTTAAGAATACCTTAAAGTGAAACTTAAGTAAAAAATTGATCTAACAGCTCATCTCCTTTGAGTACATTTCTAAATGTTGAAGTAGTGTATTATTAAATATAAAAGCATCAAGATGAAGTTGTATTATGAAAGTCTCGGAATAGTGCTTTATTAAGTAGCTTCTTATTTAAATGAGTAGAAAAAAACATTCTTCTTGCCATTTCTTTTGCTCTTTGAAGAGTAATTTTTTTTTAAAGAAAAGAAAAGAAATTGCCATTGTTATGTTAATTTTAAAAGTAGCTCTACTTCGGGGCAATTCTCATTTGCTAATAAGTTGGGAGATATTAGTTTTTTGGTATTCTTGAGTAAATACAGTTTTAATCCTCGCTTATTATTTGGTGTATTTCTTTTATTTGTTCGATTATTATTTTCATTTTGTTCTGAATTACTTCGTTGTTGAGACAATTATAAATAAGCCTTTTAACTTCGAACAATTATATCTTAACCGTGCATCAAAATGTTACAAAATTAAGATAAAACAAAATAAATTCCCTATTAATATAGATTTTATCAATAAGTATACAATAAAGATTATTTCTGTTACAACTTAAAGCTGAATAATTTAATGTAATCTCTATAAAGTATAAAATCAATAAGCTGGACATTTGCTCATGGAACTATCGGAATCTACCGTCACCAAATAAGTTAAATCCGATTTCAATAATCCAACTCCATTGGCATTTACTTAATACGCAATTTCCGCATCAAGGAAGTTGAGCATTATAATCTTCCTAGAATATATATAGTGTATTTACGTTGCTACGATTAGGTATACAATATAGTATTCAGCACTACTGATTATTTCGAAACAGACGCTGACCATTATTGGCCTTACTAATGGATTGGTAGGCCACACTGGAAATTATTTGCGTCAGTACCTTTAAATTTGCTATATACCCTCTTTAGTAATGTCTCGAGGTACACACTTAGAATATCATTATTATACAAATATATATGTCGATTGGTTTCCTTAGGAAAGAACGTTTACCAATACTATGTTCTTAGATGGAAGTATTCTTAAATTTCAGTGTGAGGAATACTTGTTATTTTAGCAAATTTTGATATTGGATGTCATTTTTGAATTACCTAATACGCACAAACATTTTCGCAAAATATGTTTTTTTAAAAAAATAGGTGAACTGAGAAGAGGATACATTTCCAAAAGTTTTCCAATACAATTCCCGAACTGTAAAAATACTGCAATGTTAAGGGGATGATTTTTCCCTTTTTTAGTTTAGAATTTGATTCAGTTGTTTCTCTCAAATATACTAGTCGTTCACGTAACTTAGAATGAAAAAAAAATAGTTTTCTCACTGAAGAAAAATTTTATGGTTTTAATAATTGGAATAGATTGTATTTTTTTCCTGTGATATAAATATTTTTTCTTACTAAATTATTATCAAAATAAATATAATTTCTTATTAAAAGTAACTTTACTTTTAGTTTTTCACTTAAAAACGTAAAGCTCTATTTGGTAAAAAAATTACTTAAAGTTCGTTAATCTTGATTGTAAAAAGTAAAACTAACTCTTCATGTTCATTAGATGTCGTATATAGTAGGTGTAAAAATTCTTATTCAAAATTTTGAAATCTATTATCATTGGTTTGGTCATTTTCTTATTATCGTACAAATAATTTTTAGATATAAGTTTTTATAAAAAAATTGAATGTGGATACATGAATTAATTAGAACATTAAACTACATTAACTTAAATGAATTTTTTTTCATAATGTAAGCTTGCATGAGCCCCTTCAAAAGCAGTGTTTTATGAACATTTTCATTCAAAAGCTGTAGTCAATAATAAATTCATCAATAAATGTCGATAATTTTGTATTTTTAAGGACTCACCAAGTATTTGAAGTATCTAATAAGCTAAAAGACTAAATGTGTATACACTATACACCTCATTAGGGTAAATGTGTATACACTATACACCTCATTAGGGTAAATGTGTTTATATTATTCAATTCAATAGACTAAGTGTGTTTGAGTTATGTACAGATCAATAGTCTAACTGAATACCCATTAGATTAATAGACTAAGAATGTTTGTATTCCATACAGATTAACAGATTATTGTACGGTTAAAGTTAGTGATTCTCTAGCTTTAGGCTCAAAATAGAATTTTGTATTACTAACATTACAGTTATCACGATGAAAAAAGCTATATTTATGCGTTATTCTTTAAGCTAATCAAACATAAGAATTGTTATTTATAATTTACTTACTCTAGAAATGTTGACCTTTAATGTTGCATGTATAGAATGACTAAAATTAAACCAGGTGAGTGTATGCTGAAAGCTGGAAAAATAACTTACATTATTATATCCAAGGGATTCTCAATAGTCGAAAGGAGCTTTTAACTTTCTTTTAGATCCCTAATTTGTTAATACATAATAATTTGGAAGTAAAATTACTTGTAAAAATGAGATTAACAAAAATATGATAAATAAAGTGTTCAATAACTTTATATTGCATTCATATACCATTGCATATATAACTCTAAATGCCATACATTGTCTGTGTTAAAAGTTTTGTGGAATAACAGTAATAATAAAAAAACTTAACGCATATCTCTTTGTCCTTGAGAAACAAAAAGTGATCTTAATTATGTAGTGATTTTAAAATCCCCTGCCTGTGAGTTAATATTGAAATATTATTTTTATAAGTTCCCCACTTTAAATAGTACTGTAGAATTAAGACATTAGACATATATAGTCCCTCATTCAGAATAATCAGGAAAATTTTGGAAAAAAAACCCTCTAGTAATTTTTTCCTGCTTGAAAAAGTATAATTACCGCAAATAATGGAGAAATATTATTATTTTTATTAACACTCCTGATTAATTGATTTCTTTTTCATTTAGAAATATTCGAATAATTAAGATTCAATTTGAATAGGAATCACATTTGATTACAATTATTCAAATAATTTTTCAAACCGAAAAATCCAATATTTCTTACTTAATTTCAAACAATTGCTCTGCAAATTGTTAAATTATGATCTAATTTATATTTAAATGAATAATTTTATAAAGTGAGTGTATTGACCAACTTGTAATGTATATCTTCAGCAAACAATATTCTGTGAACTTCAATATTTATTCTGAATCTACCATTTCTTTTAATCCAAATAACATACATGCAAGGTTTTAAAAAATAAATACTTACTTCAAATTAATACTTAAATTCATTAAGTTTCACCCAAAACATTTTCTAATTTAATGGTTTTATTTTATAATCTATAAAAAATATCGTATTAAAAACTCATAAATCAATTAATGCCGATTCGATGGTTGCACTTTTAAATTTCCTCAATTTTTCGAATACAATTTTGTAGAGCTAAATAGGGTGTAACTGTTCGCAAGCTAAGCAATTATCTGTGTTTTAGCAATAATGTAATAAAGTTTTTAACAATAAAAAATTGAGCTCTAGGTCCCCCTAAATTCAATAACCACTCATGTTAAAAAAAATCTTGAATGTTCTAATTCAAAATTGACTACGTTTGCTTGGCAACGGAAACAGAAATAAAGTAATATATTTGATACATACATTTTTTTTGAAAAAAAAAATCCTGATTAAGTTATATATTTCCTATATTTCTTAAAAAAATTATTATATAAATATCTAAAATGTAATGCATTTTGCTGGTATGATTTTATTACTTGAATTGTTATTGTGTAACACTATCTCAGTTTCAATTATTTATCAAGAAACACATAGAAGAAAATATCAACGATTAAGATTAATTCATTCCCTTCTTCTAAACACACAAAGTTAAGGAGCAACATTCATCGTACTTGAAGTTAAATGGAGATTAAACATGACAAGCCAAAAGCTAATTCAAGTGAATGACTTTTATGCCATTGGATATCATTCATGTTCTTCCTCTTGTAGAAATAAGAAAGGTTAATTTAATAAAAGCAAATCTCTCTAATTTTATTTGAATTAAATTTAGTTACAATGTTCTATTAACAATTCCATTTCATTTGCTCTGTTGTATTAATATCAAGTGAGAATAATTTCTTTTAAGTTTCGGAAAAATATGTTTTGAAGATTCTAATTCAATTGCAAATCGGATTTAACAAACTCAGGTCTTAGAATACTGTCACGAAACCATTGTTTGAAATCTTTTATACTTTTATTCACTGTTTTTATATTGGTTTATGCTAAATATGAACATGTTTTCAGTTGTATAATTATTTATTCTCATGTTACCGACATAATTTTAGATGTATGATTTTCAGACCTTAACAACAATTTAAATAAAAAGAACAAGTGACTTAAAAAAGGAAGAATCATGTTCAATTAGTTTTGTTTTATACGCGTCTTTAAAGTAGATATACTAATTTTTTTTGTAAAACGAACTGTTTTACTTCATACTATGCTGAAGAATTTGGAACCTGTTTACTGTAAAACAATTCGAATTTGCTGATACTATAAATGCATGATTAACTCACGTAACATCTTCTAAAATCAAGCTACTTTACTTTTAGTCAGCATCCTAAAATGCAATGAGGCTCTGTTAGAAGTTGGATATTGATAATTGCTGAACATATATTTACAGGGAACCAGTTATTATAAGTACATGTGTTTTATTATTTTTAATTCAAAAATTAGTTATTTTATCGAAATAACTCTCATGTATTTAAATCAATTCGCTAATTCCAGAAATTAAATTTTAAAAAATCTATAGAAATATTTCGTGGCTATTTTTTGTCATTTAAAATATATTCGTGTGTATTCAATGAATGTATTAAATCAGACATACAAAAAATATTAGTGTTGATAAAGACTATAAAAATCATTTAACTCAAGATGATAAATAATTTTAACGACTTCTTATTTAAATAGTTTTCTTATTCCCCCCCCCCCTTATTTTCTTATGAGCATAGCATCTAAAAATTATCTTGAGTAGTTATCACACGAGACTGCAACAAAACAAAGACAATATTAGTATGTTTTGAAATTGCGTACTTTATTATAAGCAGTATATTCCCTCCATTACTCTAAATTTCTTGTTTATGTGCTTTGTGATGGATCTATACACGTCCTTATACTAATCCTTTTGGGAATTCTGTAAGGCTATCAAAAATAATCAATCTTCTAAGAAGAAGGCGTGATATGCAAATTAAGTTTATTATATATAGTTCTAGTTCGCGAGTTAAAGAGCGTTAGTGAGTTAGAAAGTAAAGAAGTATAGATAGTAGAAAGTTAGAAGGATAGAAGGTTAGTTAATTAAAGGTGGCAAGAGCGATAAAAGGTGAAGAATACTGCAAAAGGCCTTGTGAGTGATTCAAGACAGATAGTTGATATTGAGAAATTAAACCTTAATTGATTAGAAAACTGCCTACAGTTCAGGTATTGTCACCCTTATATTACGTTTGATTTTGAAAGTATTAAAGAGGTTAAGCGGCTATTAGTTACATATCTACCGTGTAAAGTAATATTGAGGTAGGAAAACTATTATTATAAAATGGTTTATTAGATGTATTCTCCCAACACGCGACTCTCGTCCCTTCTCTCTTGACTGATTGGAATATCCTATTTATTGTGTTGCATTGTATTGTGTTTGGGTCGATTAAAGTGCTAAATAAAATCATTGGAAATCATCAAGCCGAACAATCCTTCACTTCCTTCCACTCCTTTAGCTGGGTCACACGGTAGACGGGAAAAAGGGTTATTACAACTTGTTGAAAAGCCAAACTGATAAAAAAAATGAGTAAATTTTAAAGAAGAAAATAAAAAACACCCTTTTATAGTTGATCGAACTAAGTTTTAAATCTTATAGTCGCCAAATCTGGAAAAGGGGACCTGAAATCAGTCGCCAGATGAGGGATAGTATCTGAAAATGGGAAATTGTTAATCTTGATGATATTAATCAGAACAATGGAACAAATTATTAAACAATTGTATTGTCATCAGTCCTGGACAAGTGAGCAAAATTTTGAATTAATCTGACGTTTTAAAGTGGGTAAAAATGGAGTTTAAATATTCCTTTACATACAAGTGAAGCTTATAAAAGAAGGTTTATAACAACAAAAATCAATACTACCCATACTCACCCAAGCAAAAAAAATTCTTTTTATAGTTTCCCAAACATTTTTTATATGTTTAGATGCTTAAAAATAAATGTAACAATTATACCTATTTCTTTAGTACGCAATATTTTTATAAAATAAAATTTTCCATTTTCATCAAGTTTACTCAAAATTAGGCATTTTAATTAGTATCAAAGGGGTTTTTGAAATGATTTAAGAAATATCTTCGTAAAATATGTATCGCGCCGGTATATATTTAAACTATTTACCAATTTGTATTCACTATAATATTATCCCAGATAACACAAGCCGAATATTTTAAACTTTCATCTTTTCATGCATGTTTACAGGGTTCCAGAAAATCAACTCTACTAACCCAACCCGAATCGATTCTGGATATTATTTTACTAAGAAAGAAAAAACAAAAAACGAAAATAGCAGTATAGTTACCGTATCAACCAGCTTGCGTGCTCTGGTATACTTAAGAAAACATCACGAAAATGTTAACACAGTCGTTTGCGTTATCAAGGAAAAAAGAAATGAAATGAATCGATAGCGAAAACGAAGGGAAAAAATTAATTCAAGAGCGTGAATGCCAAAGAGAAACCACAAATGAAAAGAGAAAAAAATATAGTTCTAATTAAAAGATGAAGAATTAACACTTGGTTATAATTCGAAGTCGAACGACTGAAAGAGGTCGAATAAAAAGAGGTTGTAATTAGTTTGATTTTAATTTGTTGGGAGACTGGATACTTTTTAGAAGCGTTTTTTAAGACTGTGTAAAGGTGTGATGTTTTGTTTTGGTGGTGGCTGGAACTTCTATTTATTTTGAGAATTAAAATATGTTTTTCTTTGGAAAGAAAAAAAGGTATTTTCCTTTTCAAAACACTCGGATAATTTAATTAACTAATTTATCTGCTTACCTGTTTCGACATAGTACTTTACTCTTTTTGGGGCGTTTCTTGAAGTTGAGGTACTCAAAATAAAAGACTTATTAGCTTCATATCCCTTGTCGATCCTTTTTTTTTTTTAAGATAATTGTTAAAATCTATTTGTTTTCTCTAATGAAAGAATAAGCGTATTAAAATTTATGTCTTTTGAAACTATACCAAGGCAGAAATTAATTTTAAACTAAAATCTGTACTTGAAATAAATGATATAAATTTGCGAAATATCCTTAAAGTATAATTTTTGTACGTTTCAAGAGATTTTAAAACAAATGAATAGCGTCAAAAATAGAGGATGATTTTTTGAAGTGATTTTAAGCAAAAATAAATTACAAAAGATAATTTGGGTAAGAAAGTGTTGGATTAAAATGCAATTTTGAAATTTAAGATTAAGAATATTCAGTTTAAAAAAGAAATAAAAATAAAAATCAATCAATCCAAATGTTTTTTTAACTTTCCTTGTAAGTAATAAAAAAACAAGAAAATAAATGTTGTACAGCAGTAGTTTGTATGTGGAAGTTTTACAGTTAAATTCTGACCATCTAAAAATATTCTTCATAAATTTTATAAAAATAATTATTGTAGCTTCATATTTTAACGTCGTGCAACACATATTACATTAATAAACACTAAGCTATATATTTGAGTAGCATTATTTGTATAAATGTATGTGAACAACTCGGTTTGAAATTAAACTCGTTATATTAATTATTTATTTAAAACTTCTTGTATTATTAATAACTCTTTAGAAATATTTAAATGCATACATGTATGTTTATATTTTATAATATTTTTTAAAACAATTCGAATGTGCCAGATTTTAAAAGTAAATTAAAATTCCAAATTATGCTGTAATCAAAAAGAAATATTACATTACATTGCTAAAATTACTAGACACATCATTTTTTCACAATAAATCTAAGAAATACATTATTTTATTTTTCTCACCTTATATCCTTAATTTGTTTAACCAAAAGATAAGTTAAAAGAGTATTTCTTTCGCATTTCACCAAAAATCACTTGTCGATTTAAAATATTTATTTACGTAAAAAAGCTTTCAAATGCATTTAAAAGTTTATTTGTTTTGATGCTGTTTTATCCTGTTCATTAAACTAAAGGAAACATCAATTAATAATAAACAAATTAAATAAGTTGAATAGTTAAGAGTTAAAAATAGTTAATAGTTAATTTCAGTTAAAATAGATTTAATTTAATTTGGATACATTATGTATTTAGCCTTATTTTTATGTCCTATCCGAAAATGTCTGTTTTTTATCCTACTTGGAATTTTGTTTGCAAATAAGGGGGATATTTTTTTCTTACTTCGAAAAACAAGAGTTAAACATATATACTTTTAGTTTTACATTCCAAACATTTAAACAGCAATAAAAAGAAAACGATTTTATACAAGGGTACACGCTTAAAGAGTACTTAAAACGTTGCTATACTACTAATACATTTCTTCCTTTCTCTGAAATAGTAAGCCTTAAGAACTATAAAATCCAAGTTTTACATTTTGAAAACTTCCGAAGAAAATGATCCAAAGAAAATAATCTCAAGTGGAAGAGGGAGTTTGAACAGGAAATGCCGCGGAAGTAAAATAAGGAGGAAAAAAGCAAAATGAGCTTCGTTCTAAACCTGAACAGACCTTCATAAAATAAGACTCGCTCATTACTATTTCAAACACAATAAGTCTTAAGAATAGTTCGTACTACTTTATCGGGACTCAAAATTGGTTAAAATAAGAATTCAGTAAAAGAAAAAGAAGATTCTTTCGGGATTTTCATCCAAATGCATCATTAAATATAAAAATTTCCGAAGATTTAGTTCAGTTCGGTTTGTAAAAGACGGTAGAAGATTACGTGGTTATCAGAAAGAAACTAGAATAGGCAATTTAAAATGGATTCTCTATTAATGTATTGCTAGTAGCTCTGTCCATGTGCATGAAAATTTAAATAGAAGTAATTTAAATTGTTAAAAGAAAAAAGTGGAGCTGAAATTACGAAAGAACACTAGTAAGTAGCACTTTTAATTCCAACATGTACTAAATAAATAAATACGACTAAAGCAAAAGATTAACAATGAAAAATAGAGCATACTTTTAATTAAAAGAACATACAAAAAAGTTCATTACGAAAAGTCTCTTAATTTACATAGTCATAGAGCAACTATTTCTCCTTATATTCCGAATGAAATATTATAATTTTTACAGCAAATGTTTCTTTTCCAACTTTTTAAAATCATTATATGCAACAAATCTATTAATTTTATAAATGCATAGTTAAAGCGATTCGAATCAACAGATTGAATTTTACAAAACAAATTCTTATAACTTATCAAATGAAAATAGAAACAATAGTATTTTCAATATTATATGATAAACAACAATTTAAAGTCGAATTTTGCATTTTATTTAGAATTTTGGATAAATATGACATTATACTGGCTATAATTTGAGTGAAACGAAGGCATTGATATAACAAATGTATTTTATAATACATCCGCTGATCGTTGTTTATATTTTAATTTTTTTAAAAACATTATGCAAAAATATCGATATTTAAGTATAATTATTTTTTTCAAGATTAATATATTATTAAAATATAATCGATAATATAAGAAACAAGTAATATAAAAAGATTTTTTTCAGTCAATTTCTACTTTGATGGATGAGAGAATCGAAAGTATTTTATTAAAGATTGGAAACTTGAACGGTATATATATATAGCGAGAGAGTGAATTAATTATACGAAATGAAAAAGAGCATGATTTTTCTGCATTGTTGCAACAATGCAAATCCAGTTTGACATAAAAACCGGTTTCCATCGCCAACTTTTGTCATTGTTTTAACAGTTGCACTATTACAATAATGGAGACGAATCTAAGTTGGTGTTTAAAACCGGTAATTAATTAATTAATATTTGAAAAACTGTATTGAGATCAAATGTCATCCAGTACAAGTTTAAAAAAATTATTTGAACTTGATCGGATGGATAAAAAGTATTTTATTAATGATTAAAGATTTGAACAAGATAAATATTTATATGAATAAATATATAGAGAAAGTGAGCGAATAATAGGAATTTAAAAAACGTGAAAATTTAAATTTAAAGAGATTTTTGCACTAAAATATTTGTATTCATGTGTTTGTCTATCGTCTTTTTTATTAAAAAAAAACAAATATATTACTAAACTAAGTTTGAAACAACTTAGTTTTAAATTAATTAAAGTGTCATTGATAATTTTTTTCAATCTTTATTACTTTTTTTTTTATCTAAGCGTTTTTTGTGAGGAAAATTCCATTCTCTTAAAAGCAATTTAATTTAGCGTTCAATTTATATATATAATGAAAGTATTCTCAGAAAGACTTAAGATTAATGAGGAATTAAAACCTCTATTAGATTTCACTTATTTTTTATTGCTTATTGTATGAAAAAAGTTTTAAAGTATATAATTTTTATCAAATACTAATTTAAAAACTATACTGTTTTTTTTAATAGTGCAATGGTAAATTCAGAAGTAAAGATTTTTTTTTTCATTCAGTATGCAGCAAAAACCTTTAAATATTGGGTTTTATTTATGGCTTCTATGAAAGGAGAATAACAGAAAAAATAATTTTGGTTAAAAAAAAACGTTTCGATTAAAAGATAAAAACACTTGACTTCATTCAAACAGCCTTAGGTTATGAATATCACATTTAATTTCGTTTGAAAAGAAGTTTACAATTTAACTTGCTTTTTTTCCTAATATAGACAAATATATTTATCTTTTTTTTTTTACTCACACACACAAAATAAATCTATTCTTTTACAAATATAGTGTATTCAGAAACCTTGTATCTGATAGGGAAAAATTAAATATTTTAATTTATTTGAAATGCTTACTAAAAGAATATATCAGAGAACAGTTTCATGTAACAGAAAGGTAAACGTTTAATGAGGCAATTTAACACTTTCAAGGTACAACAAATCATATTAGATTATTTTATAAGAATCAATTTTGATTGCCGAATTATCAAAATGACTCACCAACATTTTTATTTTCACGTTTTCAAAACTGTAAGAAAAAAACAAAATTTATTTCCTAAATTAAAGAGAATAAAACGCTGTAGATAACTTTGCTTGTGAAGAATTGCTTTCGTCGGAAGTGATGTATGTAGAACAGGAAAGCAAGATTACCCGTGAAATTGGATACCGAAAATTGGCTTTCGTTCTGCGTTAAGTGTGGAATTAAAAAGAGAGAGAGACACACACACAATTTAAGTAGGTTAAATTCTTCTTATGAAGAATAGAGTAAAATATGCAAATTAAGATTCCATAACACCTATAGAAAATACAATGATATAGATTTGTGAAGCTTCACTTATAAATGGTTATCTGGAATTATAACAAATTGATTTTTAATAAACAAAGTAAAACCTAAAAATGATGAGACTTGTATGATTAATAACGTTATTAAAATTATGTATTAGCACAATGAGCTCAGTAAAATAACGGAGAATATTAAGGACTCACTTTTCCACAAACTCTGGTTTTAACCCCCAAGCCCAAATACTTATACAGCGTCAGTCAATCTTTGGGCCCCCTAGAGTCCCTAGGGGGCCCAATCAATGGGAGTTTGCGGGGGGGTGAGCGTTACGCCACTGAATGCACTGCATGCAAAACTGAAAATTCAGTAGATTGCTTAAGAGATCCGTACTTATTTACTATCCATATTTATTTGCCATAATTTTTTTTATCAGATTGTGGTAGATGTCTACTTTGTCGCCCTTTAGTTTCATCAATGGTATTTTTGTTGTTAACCATTTTTATCTGTATTCCAAATATATGTCTGCGCTTAATTTCTTTCTAATTATAATTAATATGTGTTTTGTTCAAAATAATTATTTTCCGTTATGTCACATACCAGCGCCATCTGTTTTCTGCGCGATGCAATATCTTTTCATTTTTCTGAAATTAGTGGAATTATATCAATTTCTGTTCTTTGCTTGCTAGTAAGTGTTCGCCCCATCAAGTTGTTGGCACTTGTTTAACGTTTTCTTCGTAAAAAGAAATTGTGTTTCTGGTCAAGTGCTTTCAATCTTCTGTCGATTAATCGAATTTATTAAGGTCCTTAGTCTTGTAACTCTGGTTGTGCATTAATTGATTTCTAAGTTCGAGTTCTGGTTTAACCAAAGATTGTCGAGGAGAAAATGGGTGCTACAATACAATGTCAAAATGAATGCAAAGTTCCAATGTGGCATAATATGGAAGACGGAAGTATTAAAAGTGAGTATCAACCTTGCCATTTAAATGCTGCCAGTATTACCAAGATTATCTTTAAAAATTCTCTTCTAATTAGAGTAGGACGTTTACTTTAGACAACCAGTCTAGAATTTTTTTCATGATAAAAATTTTTTAATTATTTCACACACACACACATACTATTATTAATATAGAAGAACAATTATAAACTTATTTTCATTATTCTCAAGGTTTACAGCTATAAAATATGACGATTAAATATATTAAAATGGATGATATTGTATTTAAATTTATGCTCACGTTCAACACTAATTATTCGGTTTTGTTTGAAATCATTTTTTTTCTATTTATTTAACTCACAATAAAAATACTGACATAATTCTTTTGATATTGATTTACGATTTCAAATAGTATAAAGATATTTGTCTATTTTCTTGCTTTTATACTGATGATAATAATAATTGAAAGGTATTTTAAGCAGCATACATCATTCTTTAACTGTTTCTGTTTTATAACGAATAGAATAAATTATTTTTGAAAATATCAAATGATAAGGCATTTTTACTATATAATATTTAGGAAGTGTTTTGATATCTTTTTTACTATCTCTTTAACTGAAATATGCAAGTATATTCCGAAACTCGACAAACAAACCAAACAACTTGATGATAAAATATTTAATTTGTGATATTAAAGCTAATTGTTCCCGAAAATAAATGTAATTAAAAGAATAATTATACATTTCTAATGCAGCGCATTATCGCTAATATCATCGCAGCAAGATATGTAGACGAAAGACTTTACACTATATTAATCATTGTTATTAAAGTCCATGCTTCATAATGAAAGTTGTGATGATTTTACACTCCGTACTAGTAGCAGGAACTTTTGTTTAATTGGAAAATATTTGAAGAAGTCATTTTATTTTATTAAAATTGTTTTTGCTTAAGGCAATTGCACAAATCAGTTCTTTTCAATATTTACACAACTTAGAAGCTACTCTTATACTTATGAGAACCATAAAAATAAGATAAAGCCAGCAAAAATACAGCAATCAAAATTTATTACATTATGAAAAAAATTAAGAACTAAGAAGAATGCCGAAATTTTCTGCTTTCAGGCATTGAAGTAAAATAGGTTTCGATGTATTTATAATAATATTCTTAGTGTTACATGCTTCAGTTACAAAAACACATTTCATTAGAGAAATTGGCAGGAGAAATTGGATTAATATTAAATGTAGTGCCCGAGTATCTTATTTAAGTTTCATCAGCAACAAGCCTGATAAATGAAACATCAGATAGTTCATAAAATAATTGGTGTTTTTTTTGGCAAAAAAAAAAAAGAATTTTGGGTTAATTCGGAAAGCAGCCTTAAACAATTATGCCTAGTTTGAATGAGGCTGATAAAAGAAGTTACTGATAAATAACACGTATATCAACTTTGGTCACATTCTCACTTTTTCCAGGTAGTTAATGATTCATTATTGCGTAAAGCAATCAGCATTCCATAAAAAAACAAATAGGTATCCTATTCGAAACTTTTGAGTTTAGTCCTTGATAATGCCTGTGATAACTATTTAAAATTAAAGTTTTTCTAGCAAAAAAAAATACATGTCCACAAATTAATGCGCAACAGCAATAATGGAGTTAATCAATGCCATTTTAACAATATTCGATTCCTATGCTGAAATATTGTTTTAAGGAATTGTTATTTTCATTCATCTTTGTGATTTCTGTTGAATGTTCCAGTCTGTAGTCTGCAGTTGGACTTTGAGTTCGTGTAGTTTTATAATACACCTGTTTCACATCTGCTTACATGAATTTAAAAGCAGGAGAGCTTTGGAACAGATTGTTCCCTGCGAGATCAGTAACAATGGTATGAATATATAACTTTCTTCAAATAGACCGCAATATATCTTAGATGGACTTTCAAAGTCAAAAGGATTTTAAAGCTTATTTAGTATATTTCTCAACTTCTTAATTAGGGCAGAGTATTTCTTTATATATCGTTTACTATGTGTACATTTATATGATGGAAACAATTAAAGGGAGGGGAAGTTTTTTATAAAAAAAATAATAATTAACGCCTAAACGAAAATAAAGTATATGATAGCTGTGTTCTTCACGGACGACTCTGCCACTCAGGCTCCTGTGACGTCGTAAGGCATGGCTCTGTGAATGATTCTGTGTAGAGGTACCTCTCTTGCTCACTGAAGCTTGAACAGTAAAGACTTTTTGAAACATCGTGCCTTAGCCCAATCATTATTTTTTGAATTTCTTCGCTTACTCCTCGTTAATACAGTCAGTGGTCATCGTCTAAATCAGTGTTTCTCAAAGTGGGGCCTACGACCCACAAGGGGACAATTTTATTCTTAAAGGGGGATGATTCAAAAAAGGACTCATTTAGAGCTTAAAATATATATTTATTAGCAATATGGCAAATTATAAACAAAATTTTGAAAGGTTTTATTGGCAGAAAAAATGTGAAGTGATTGATACAGCTATAAATGTTATTGTCAATCATCAAAAAAAAATTGTCAGTTGATTTAAACGAAAAACATTCTCTTCGATTTACGAAAATTTAATTTCCAAACTTGGATGATGCAGCCATTGTTAGTAGATCCTATTGATGCTTCAGATTTAAGTATAAAGAACTCGCAAAACGATGCGTCAATTAAACCATTTATTTAATATAAAAGGAAGTGATGGCATGGCTTTGTGAAGAAATCGAACATCCAAATCCAACCAAATGTCCAAGAGAACTATTATCATTTCTATCTTCATATTTAACTAAATGCAGTGGCGTAACGGAGAACATTAGCCACCCTCCCTGCAAAGTCAGGTTTTGGGCCCCCAGGTGGATCTTACAAATGATCGCGTTCTTGGCGTCAGTCAAGCTTTGGGACACTTAAAATTCTCCTCTACCCCCTCGATGAGGGGGTGTATGCTACGTCACTGACATAATCACTGTAGATTTAGTGCCATGAATGATCTGTTGCTAAAAAGAAGAAATGAACTGGATAGAACGAAACGAGGAGGCTTGAGACTAAACTTAACTAAATTAGAACTCGACATAAAATTTTGCAACAAGCATCAAGCGCAAGGATCTCACTAATTTTTTTTTAATTTTATTTTTTCGTTTTCCATTGTAGATTTGAAAATTTAATTACTGTTATAATGTGCATTTGCCATTTAAGTTTATAGGGGGAGTCATAAGAATTTTTAAAAGGCTTAAAGGGGCACAGTAAAAATAGGTTGAGAAAAACTGGTCTAGATGATGGCAAAAGATGTCGGATAGTTGGAGAACTTGAGCAAGGAAAATCACAAGCTACCTGCAGTAAATCTCGGGGTTTCAAGACCTCTCTGTTTAAAAAACTCATAGATACAGGAACAATGATCCGCCGACCTGGCTAAGGCTACAAAAGAGCAACAACGCTGGCTGAAGACTATTATTTGAGACTTCTGGCTAAAAGGGATAGCTCCTTGACAGTAACACAACTGTATCACAACCTGTATAATACAACAAGAACGTTCTTTTCACGGACTATAGTCATCCAGAGACTTAATGCAGGTGACTTGTAGGCCAGGCACCCTGCAGTCTGCATCCCTTAAAACTGTGAACCCCAAAAAAGATCATCTAGTATGCTGTTGAAAATATCTGTCTTAGAAAGAGGATGATTAGAGATGGGTTATCTTTAATAATGAGTCATGATTCAGTCAGGACAGTGACTAGAAACTTGTTCTTATCTGAAAAGAACACGGGAGTAAATATCAGACCTTTAATATTGTCGAAAAGAACTGCTATGGTTGAAGTGGTCTGATGGTCTGCGCAGGCATCATTGCAGACAGGTATACCGACTTTCATGTGTTTGATAGAGGTACTCTGACAAATCAGTGGTACAGGAGCGAGATCCTTGCACCCTGTGTCAACTTTTCCGAGGATAATAGGGACCAAACTTCATGTTTATAAACAATAACTTATGCCCACATAAGACCCTATTGGTGGACAAATACCTCCAATCAGTGGATATTTAATGAATCGAGTGGCTTGTGATGCCTCCCGACGTTAAACCCATCGAACACGTGCGGGATATCTTTGGAGACTCAATTGCAGCTGGAAGACCATCTACAACGACCATCGATGAGCTCAAGAGTACCTTGGTGTAAGAGTGGGTGATGTTGTCACAGGGGTTGTTAAGGACCACCCGTAAACAATATGAAACACCAATGTGAGAGTTATGTGGTTGTTAGAGAAAATTATAAACCCTATTAGACATTTGCTGGGTGTCGGTCAGATGCTGTGCTGGACAAGTGACCAGTTTCTTAATTTAGGGTCACGTTGTGCCCAATTCTGTTTCCTCATATATTGGTCTTATTTTGGGCGATATTTTGGAGAAGTTTGGTTTTATTTGCTTAATTAACACAATTTTCTTTTTATCGCAAAAAAAATAAAATATTTGACCCTTTAATTATTTTTACCAGTGTACGTATACAAATATATATCTTTAAATCTCAATGTAATTGGTAAACGGTTAAAGAGTAATTGCTAAATTCAAACTTAAAATTTACAGTGCACATGCATTCTTTTAATACAGCATCTACTTTACAACCTCTACGAATTTTTATTTCACCAACTTGTGCATGGAAATTTATAAGTTAAGTTCCTTAAAATAGCTGTAAAATTTCACTTTTAAAATCTCCCCTTTTATAAAATCATGACTAGAATTTAAAATGCGTAGATTTAAACACACTCCCTCAAACTGAAATGAAATTTCCTGTATTGAACATTGCAGTCCGCATTCATGTACACTGTATGTACCAAGTAAATAAAGACAGTGAACATGCATAAATACTTATATTGCCGTTTCAATATTTCTCTTTTTAAATTTAGAGATAAAATTTAAATATGTATTGAAGGTAAAATAATTTTTATAAAACTCGTAGAAAAAATAGTTTTGCTTATACAACAGAAATAACATAACGAAAGCGTAGAACTTTTGATTGGTATAATGCTGCCTCAGTATCAAAGGAAAAAAATATCAGCAATGAAAAATAATGAATAAACAATCTCAACTCATAACAATCAAAAAGTACTTGTAGAACAAAACATTTTTGCGCTTGTTTATCATAATTTAAGCTGTATTCATTTGCAATCTTCCTATCAACTTTAGTTTGCAATTTAAACGGTGCTTTAGAAAAACAGAAGAGTAATTTAAAATTTTGCCATTGACTTAAATAAGGCTCAAGTCTAAGAAACTATTCTGAAGATGTATTAAAATTCCCATAGAGAAAATATATGGAATCCCAATGTTGTAATAAATAATCTTATTCTAAGAAATTATTTTGACATAAAAAGGTAAAATCATATACAGTGTATTTCTCTGTTTCTTCTACGATTTATGGTATCAAACAAAGCATATTCTACAAAAAAGGAAAGTTTTTGTCAGACTCGAAGAACAGGATTTTGAATATATGAATACAAATTGCTTGTTTCCTCCATGGTATATGTTTTCAATTTTAGTAGCCTTACAAACAGCAACACTATTAAAAAAAATGCATAATTTTTTTCAATGTTTGTATAATTTTTTGGGGGAAATATACAAGTGAACTATATTAAATATTTATTAGCTTTGTTAAAACTAATGAAAATCTGTTAAATTTTTGAGTAAAGAAATAATTTTTGCTCTATTTTCTGGTATAATAACGGAAAATTATTCAACTATATGTGAAAAACATGCTATATTCACACTAATCAAGAGTGAAAAAAAAATACGGCTTGCATAAAATAGAACAGCTTACAAATGTTTTGAATCAAAAGGAAAGTCTCTGATTCAGGATACAGTGTACATTTTCTTACAGTAGGTAGTGTACACATTGTTATTACACACGCATTCATTGTATTTATTGTTATTACATACGTAGTCTCATTAAAAATATAATTACACAATGTCATTGTATACATTGCAGTTAAAAATTTGTATTCTAGTGACTACCTAAGATACAATATGCATAAATTTTATTCCGCTAATTATCTTTAAAATGCTTAAATAACAGATAGTTGGCTAATTTCACATGTGACGTCATTGTCATATGATTACTGCAATTACGTGTTTTCAGCCAATCAGTTCTTGGATTCATTTAACGCCACAGTTGAGTGATAAATGCAGTTCTGTGTGTGTTTCCCTCTAGTCAGTTACTGTGTTGCGCTGCGACCAACTTTTGCTTTTTGCAGAATGAGTGAGTGAGTGATTTTGTGGTTTATTGGCGCAAGAGCCGATTTCGGCTATACTGCGCCAAACATTTGTTTTAATATCTGTGGTCTAGACGGGAAGAGAAAGAAAGAATGAATTGAATTGAATGACAAGAAAGAGGGTCGAAAATAGAGAAGGATCACTAGGGTACCCCGGGTTCGTGAAGCCCGTGTTTACCAAAGACAGTAAACCCCGTGGGAAAAGGAAAAGTTCACTAGGGCACCTCGGGATTGCGACACCCGTACTCACCTAAAGAAGGTGAGCCCCCTGAGGGGGCTTTTTGCAGAAACTTTCTTTTAAAAAGTACACATTTGTCGACAATAAAAATGCACATAAATCAGCAAAACACACTTAATTTAATAGTACATTAATAAAATAAAATTTTATTTAAATTTTAAAATCTTTATGATGAATTTTTTTCATAATACTTGAATATTTCCAACCAAGTTAAAAAAGTGAGATTTTATCAAAATTTTACAGAGAGAAAAACAAGTGCAAGTTTGTTTAAAGTCAGTTCTGAGTTAAATATAGAAAATGTGATTAAGTTTATCATGTAAACCAGTGCATTTCAAACTTTCATTGTTTGCGACCCAATTTTCAATCATAATTACCAACGCGCCCCCTTAAACACAATAATAATGTATTAAATGCAATAATAAAGCACTTTGACGTTAAGGATACAATACGCGACTTTAATCATAGACCGTACAAATTATCAAGATAAGTATTAAATTTTGTATATGACAAGCCTACGTGAATCCCTAGTAATTATTAAACTTGTTCTTAACTTAGTATTGTAATATTAATCAAATACATTGTGCAGTACTGATACACTTATATGTATATTATATCAGTGTAAATGTGTATTTTACTTTTTATTATATCCCAATGTATATTTTATTTTTCTTTCGGTAAACTTGTAACTTTTTAAATACTTTATTTTCGACATGCTCATGCCCCCTCGTAGGGTTATCACGCCCCCTAGGGGGTGCACCCCACAGTTTGAGAAACGCTGATGTAAGCATATGTAATATATGTTTTCATCTTTCTGAAAAAGCAACACATTTATTTTAATAAAAATTAAATATATATTATTTTTTTAAATAATTGCATCTACTCATAGGATGAATGAAACATAGAATCTAAGAATGTTAACTTACATAAAAATCATTTAAGGTGAAAATAAACTCGGATGAGGAGAAAAATGCATTTGCTTGGCCAATAAATGATTAAACTATTTCAGTTTCACTTAGCTTAAAGCAGCATTTCTGAAACTGCTTTCTAGGGATGGGCGATAACTCTACAAGGGGGGGGGGCAAACATATTAAAAGTCGAAAACAAAGAATATTTTTTTAAAAAATTATTAATTTACTGAAAGTAAACAAAATACATTCTAATATAATAAAACTGAAATACATATTTACACAGTTATAATTCACTTATAAATTTATCAGTATTGCACAAATATTTTGTAATTAATTTAACAATACTAAGTTAAGAACATGCTTAATGATTGCCAGGGACTCCAATGGGCTTGTCATATATAAGACTATATACAAAATTAGCACTTCTCTTGATGATTTGTACGGTTTATAGTTAATCCCTTTTTTTAACTGCTGATTAAAAGCTACGCAATTTGACCCTTAATGCTACCGTTTTCCACGTAGACACGCGTATGCGATGTATTGGGGGAGGGGAGAAAAAGAATAAATAACAAAATCATCTGAACTAAGTAAATACTGCACAAACACTGTCACGGTCCTTTTATTGCATTCTCAAGCCTTCAGAATAGTTTTACGGATAACAATTCACAGAAAAGATCTTTCTTTGGAAAAACGTATATATTCGTCAGAGGCAATTAGTGTTTTTTGTGAGCGAAACGTTTATATACGCCAGTGGCACTTAAAAGGTTAAAGTTGCATTGTAGCTTTAGCGTACAATTGAACAATTGAATTCAATACATTGTCATTGTATGAAGGGGGTGAGGGGCGAGATGAAAAAAGTGATTGAATATTGGTTCGCAAGTCTTGAAAGTTTGCGAAGCACTACTCTACATACAACTACAACCCCTCTACATACTACTACAACCACTCTACATGATTCAACAACCCCTCTACATACTACTACAACCACTCTACATACTTCAACAACCCCTCAACATACTACTACAACCACTCTACATACTTCAACAACCCCTCAACATACTACTACAAACCTTCTACATACAACTCTTCTAATGTATAATTTATTCTAAATTATAGAATAACGGAGCATAATGATAGAATAAAACAGAGAATTTTCATGTAGAATTAATAATATGTTCATGAATTCAAAATAGCTCGTTGATGGTAGTCTTAGGGTCCTTTTACAAGTCAAATGCCACACATAACAGTGGGAGCACACGATCTGAACTAGTTTCAAATAAAAGCAGACTGGGTCCTTTCAAATGTGGACAGCTAGCAAAGCCTGGTGTTTCGCCCCTCAAACTCTATAAAACCGCATTCTCTTCTCCATAAGTTAACTCAACTAAAAAAGATATTGTAGAAGTTTCACTCTTCACACATGGCTACATGTGTATTTGAATATGAAAAAAAAATTTGCTTTTTCAGACTCAATCATTGTACCGAGGAGTCCACCATTCCCTTTTACCCTTCGGCCCGCCCTTTCAGTCAGCCGTTGTGTCCAGTGTGAAGGATATCCATTCCCCTCTTCACACTATATGATTGATGGCAGTGAGCAAATTAACTGTTTCAAGCATGTTGCCTCATATGAAACCGGTTTTAATCCAAACAAAAAATGCATTTTGTAAACGGAGAGAGAATCTTAAGAAATAAAAATAGAATGGATTTTATTTGACCAAATCTTACTTCTAAGCTCTATATTGTCAAGTTAGCAATGGACTACTAAATTTTTGCTTACGGTCAAATAATACATTGAATAGAAACCAGATAGCTTATTTAGTAGAACAATGAGCTCTTTTCTAACGTGTTGCGCGGGAGGGTTTCGTTCATAGTCTTTATGTTTAAAATGTAGAAAATGAAGATCAGATAAGGTCAAGGTACATTTCACCCTTATTACGTGAGTGTTTCAAAATTAAAAAGTTTATTGTTTGGCTTAGCAGACTGTTGAATCTGAAATTTTCGATCAATAAACAAAGAACATTAAAGTGATACTTCTCTTCTTTTAACATTCAGTTTGTATTTAACAGACAATAATTGCTTTATTTTTCACACAATTGGGTATAGTATAATATCCGGTCTGGAGCAGAACTTTCACTCACCATATTGGTCAGTGAAACGAGAATTCAGAGCTCCATTTTCCTTAAAACCACTGCATGGAATAATAATGGCTACTGAATATTAAGTACACAATCGTGCCTTAGGGTACTGATGTGTCTGGCGTAGAAATGTCACTATAGTGAATGATTGATTTGAATTAACTGAGCATTCTACTCAATACAAGGTCCTTGTCAGAAGACAGAAGTACCAAATTCAACACCATCGTCATAAATTGGTCATCAGTCAAAATTCGCGATATAGCCACCACCAATTAAATATTGTATGGAACTAGTTTAAGCAAAGCTGAGGAAAGTAATAACATCTTAATAGAATTGTAACATAAATAAATGGATTTTGTTTGCTTCACTTTAAGTATATATATTGTCAAAAGTATATATTGTCAAAAGTATATATAGTATATATATCAAGTATATATAGTCAAAATTTCTCTACAAGAAAGATGAATAAACATTAATCAAAACTGAAAAAATTGAAATTGCAAGTGTTACCAGACAATAGATTTTAGAAAGGACATATGAAAAAATAACAATAATAATAGAGTTAAATATAAAAATAATAGAATAAAAAATAAAAATAGAATAAAATGTAAAAAAATATGGATGCTACAATATATATATGTATATATATATATAGGTTTGTTAAATTAATTTAATTTATCATTCTTTTTAAAAATTGTATTGTCTAGTCGAGATTTTCATTTCAAACAGCTTAGACACTTAATCAATAAATGTCCATGAAGCTATTTGATCCAATACATTTTTTTGACCGAAAGTACTTAATCATGTCTATAATCACACTCATGCATAATAATGAAATAATCAACCAGCTCTTATGTATAGCAAATAAAAACATACTCGGTTTGAAGAACTATTCGGCTAAACTTTTAAGTTCAATGCATTTTATTTTTAACGTTATAGTTCTTCAGACACAAATCAAATCATTTACTTCTAGTCATCCTTAAGGAAATGAGGCTTATGTTTATCAAGCTGATGCAGTATCAATAATTGAACACTCCAGAATGCTGAAATGTTCTGTTATTTAACTTTGATTAATCTGTTATTTAACTTTTTGTTTTATGTTTTTAAAATGTATTTCATTTTAATAGTTTAATTTCTGTTATAATTGTATCTATTATACATCGAATTGGGACATATTGATTTGAATAAATAAATACAAACCATTGTAGTTTTTTAGGAGACCTGAATCTAGTAGGAATTATACATCAATGAGTTTCGTACTCAAAAATATATCTCGAAAAATATATCTATACACAAAATTATCTTCAACTTTTTTAAAATACATTTCATTTTCCTTGATGAGTATAATAAAAATATTTAAATTGTAAAAACAACGATTATTTAACAGAAAATTTTTAAAAACTTAAACTATATATCGGATTTTTTTTCACTTAAATAAGAGCTTATTGATAAAAATTCGGAAAAATGAAAATTATCTGGAATCATTTATGAAGATTAAGAAATGGAAAAAAAACTGTCTCAGTCTCTAGCAACTTTCATTCCTTCCCTAAGGGAAGGAATGACACGACAACAAAAACAAGAAGAAATGAAAAATGATTGTTTTTCTTTTTAACTATTTTTCAAAAAAAATCTACATTTGCTTGTTTTCTTATAGGTAAACATTCACATAAAAATAAGATCAATATTTTATATAAAGATCCTGAGGAATCAATCTATTTTTTTAAATTTCATTATTTAAATTAGTGTAAATCTAGATAACTAAGGTATGAAATAAAGCTCCCATGCTTTCCCAATATAGCCAACAATGCGCAAAAATCATACTAATGAAACAATTCAAATTAGGCAAATTAAGAAATTTCTACTTAAAATAAAGATATTTCAAATTCAGAAAAATATCATTTCATTATATATATTATATTTTAGCCTAATAATGGATTTTCTTAAAAAACTTGTGAAATAAATTTAAGTTGAAAACTAGGCAAAATATTGAAAAATTTATTTGTAGTAGAAAATACCAATGGATTCATATACGAGTTACAAATGACACTACATTTACAAATGACACAAAATGTTTTTAATCCAATAAAGTAACAGATTTAAAAAGAAAAAAGAAACTCATTTACGTGGTTCAAGCACATATTACAACTTACAAAAGATTCAAAGAAAATTCAAACATGGCAAATCCGAATTTTTAGAAAATGCGTAATTGGAACAAATTTACTTTATTCAAAGCTCAAAAAAAGAACCATATTATTTCAATATCAAAATATTCGGAATATAAATATACCTTAAATGTGTAAATTCAAAATTTTGTATGCTGTATTGTTGATGTAAAATCGATTTTCGAGACGAGAGATTTTCCCATGGCATTTATGCCTTAAAATTGTATTTTTAGTTTGCGTTAGAGTTTGTTTGCAATGGACACTGAATATTTTAAGGTATTTTATGTGCTCATATTTTTGCATACATATATAACTATGCCTATTTTATTTAACCCACCTTGCCGATATTTATGAAGGATTATGGGGTGAAGGGAGGGGATAAGATACACACTATAGTAAACGATATGTTTTGCGTATTTATACAAAATTGTTTGTATTTGCTTATTGTGGTCATAAATATAAATATTCTTTCTAAATAATTTAATGATCTATTTTACAATGCGCTTAGTTAAAAACAGCTATAAAAGGTTTTTAATCTCAGTGCATTTATAAAAATTCATTTTTCATAAACTTTAACATATTATTTAGAAATTTGATTTAAGAATTAAATGTTAAATTTGTTATTTCAATTAAGTTTCTTTTATTTGGTCAGAAAATGATTTCAGAGAAAGTCAGATAGTATTTTTTTTCATTTCCGATAAAAAAAATATTTGGTTATTTTTCTTTGCACGTTATAATTACCACATACAGAAAACCACATACAGAGTGTATCACCACATACAGAAAAAAATTGACTTATATACTTAATGATTAAAGAAAAATTATTTCGTTTGATGGTGTTTTATCTCTACTCTTTTCAAGCTCATCATTTTTTTAGCTAAAATTGTTTCTGAATCCAATGATTTAGAATGTAATACATTCTAGAGTATCAGCAGAAGGAGAAAATAACTTTCGCTCAAAGTTGTTTTGATCATACTTATATTCTCTTTTCTATGCTTTTCTTTCATTAAAAGAAAAAGAAACTGAATGAAGAAACTCTAAGGTAAAAAGAATGGTGCAGAGAAATAACAGGGGTATTCCAACCCTGTTCCACATTTCCTGCCTCCCTCAGAGTGAGTCAAAAGCCAGAGAAATTTCTCCAATAGCATAATAGAAAAAACGTTACATCACATGCTTCTGAAAAGTATGAAACAAAATCGAAAATCAGATATACGGGGCATGCAAGAGAATCTGTGTGTTACACCGTGTCCCGTTACATCAGTTTAATAATACATATTATTAATTTCTTCTATAAATGTGAATCACTTGTTTTTTACAGAGGTGATGACAGAATAGCCGAGATTAACATCATTTTAAATTCATGCGAGGATTAACATTTATGGAGATGATTGATTGATTGTTTTTTAGTATTCTACTTCAAATCTGGGGGACAGAAGTTCAATATTGACCTTTCACTGTTGAATATAGGTCAAAAACTAGATGGATATCAAAACTCGGACCACACTCTTCAAACTTCCACACCATTCCCCTGTAAAGAATTTGATCGCCGACAGGTCCCTTACATGGCGAGTCATACTCTTGACTACCACACAACATGAGAACTCGTAAAAATAGGAATCAATAGAGAAATAAATGCAAGTTTTTACTCAAACGTTGTTTTTAAATTTTCTAGCTTGATTTCTAAGTTATTGTGACCCATTATGGAAATGCAATGTTGACTTTTTTTACATACATTAAATAAATTAGGCAAACCAATGCAATATTCTTGATTTAAATTGGCTCTAATTAGTTTTCATTTTCCATATTTGATTCAATTCTTTAAATGTATAAAATACACTTGCGAATAAAATAATATACACATATCATCGTACTAAATTTTTATTTTTGTGATATGTATTACAAATCAACATATATCAGTGCTTCTCAAACTTTCAGTATTTGCGACCCAATTTTCTATCACAATTTACATCACCCCCATACAATAACATTGTATTGAATGCAATAATAATGTAATTTGATACTAAAGCTACAATACGACTTTAATTATGAACCGTGTAGTAACAGGTGTTGATCGATGAAGGAAGGCAGATGAGCTTGGATATGTTATTCCTCTTTTAATGAGAACTCGTTGGAAGTAGAGTGTTTAGTTCTATTTGTCAGAGAAATAATGTATGCCTATATTTTTAAATTCAGATTAGTAGTCATTTATCCTGTTGCATCTGGCTATGAAAGAATCTGATGATGGATTTAATGAGTTGACTTACAGCTATAAAACTAGCTAGGGAAATAATATAGTAACGGATTGAGTGGAATAAAGAAGTTTAGTAATTTCACCTTCTGAAATGGGGATGTAAACTTATCTCATTCATAATTTTTTAAAACATGGTGTAATAACTAACATTATAACCGCACAAATTATCAAGAGAAATATTAAATTCTGAATATAATTTTTGTATACGACAATCCCACGGAAATCAGTGTTAATTATTAAACTTGTTCTTCGTTTACTATTGATAAATTTATTATCAAATACATTGTACAGTACTGATAAACTGAAAAGGAAAATTATATTAGTGTAAAAGCGTATTTTCTTATTTATTATGTCAGAATGTATTTTGTTATGCTTATTTTCAGTAAATTAATAAATTTTTTTTAAATAATCTTATTTTTCGATACACTCGCGACTTCCTTGTAGGGTTATCATGCCCCCTTAGGGGTGCGCGTCCCACAGTTTGAGAAACGCTGACATATATAGATCAAACATTTTTTCGTTTACTAAACATAATAAACCTAAATTTCCATTGCAGATGTTTGCAATTGTGTTTCTGGTTTGTCTTTTATTGATACACAATCAGCTGTAAGAAAGAGGAATTTAAAAAAAGAGAATTACTATCACATAAAAAGTACGACACACGATTTTGAGTACACATGGCTGAAACAATAAACTGAATATATATTGGACTAATTATATATATACATAACTCCGGTCATTATGATGAATTTATGCATAGCACAATTAAATATTAACATTTATTATTTGTACTAACCTTTAAATACCAATACACTAGTGTCGTTTCAGCATATGATAAAATAACAAGCATTTGATGTCAAACCCTATAAATCGGTTTAAGAATCTATAATCCTTTTCGTAATATCTCTGCATTATTGAAGTGAGTCTTATACTGGGAGCTAGAATTGTGAGGATTTATAGTATCTCGCTGTCTCTGCAATTTAATAAAATTTCTAATAAAGGGATATAATTCTACAGAAGGATGTCGTATGAAAACCTATTTGCCATCCGGTAATCTCCAAACGTCTCGGAAAACAGATATATGGACTCTTACTGTAGGGAAATGAATCATTAAGATAACTCTCCCTATATAGGAAACCAAGTGTGTTTCAGATTATGAAGATCCTGTCCGTGGAACTTCATTAATGGTCGACGACGAAACAAAAGTCATTTTATTAACGACTTCATGCAGGAAAATCCGCTTTTCTACAGCTATCCGGGAAGAGGGAAGAAATGCAACGAATCAGTAAAGTAGAGGATCAATCCCTGATGGTACATGGAACCAAGAAGCATCTTTTTAATTCCTCTTGTGGGCAAAACATACATTTAATGATTACTCAGAGTTCTAAAAAATAGTATTCACCATTTAAAATGCTTTTGTTTGCTTTGAAAAATATGAATATTCACTTTTTTTTATCGTTAACAGTTTAACCTAATTACTTGATTGATTACAAAAATCAAAGATATATAGTAAAAAAATTTAAAAAATTTAAATCTTTAGTTAGGAACCAAAGGAATAAAATAACAAAGCAATTATTCACTTAACTACCATTAGTAAATCATTCACTTCTGCATGCTAATGTGCATGTGAAATTATGTATTTGAAGCCCATGTAGATTAGACAGTCCTCCATGACAGTGATAAGTGTGTTATAAAACTATTGCGTTTGCCTACAGTCTGTGAAAAAAGTAATATTTGTCACAAAATTTATTTTAAGCAAATTGAGCACACAAAAAACCCATAAGGTATAAAAATTGTTTGATTTGATATCATACAGGAAAGCTCATAAGGACGGACTTCGTGCTCGTGGATACAGATAAGGAAAAATGATATGACTTGAAATAGTATGTCTTTTTTTCTTTGTTAATCTTTGACACCCCATTACATAGCAGCGTAGAAACTCCAGCGTTTTGTATGGTAGTTCTTTAATGGTATGATGACCTGATTGAAACCCACGATTCAACTTGAACATCTCAGATGGGCAAGAGTTTATATATTTGTACTTGAATTGGCTACTATGATTACTTGGATATCACTGCCATCCATACAACGTTGCTTGATAGGTTTAAATAGCATTATACTTCGTGTCTTAATGCTCTTGTCTAATAAATATTCTGAACTCTTGAAAACGTTATGTCAACAATATGGAACACTTCCACTTTTCTTTCCAAATCAAAACTAATGCACCTCTTTGAAATAAATAAAGTACATTACAAGCGAGCAATGAAATGAATAGTTCTCTGGAATTGCATTTTACTTTTCTAATTTCTCAAAACATACACACTTCTATGTCTGTTTAAATTATTCATTTATAGATTTTTACTCCTCTAAGAAATATTTAAAAATTTTGAGTAATTCCATGTGAAATGTAATCCCATAGAAATCTGCATTTATTTATGCTCTTTCAGTATTTATACTTCCAAATACACCCTAAAGTGGAAAAGACGGCCACCATCATTGTATTTACCCTAGTGAGTGAGTGTTCATTTACGTCACAATTTTGAACCATGGTCAAATGGGGAGGATGACACCAGAGCTATCGTCCCCTATTCAAACATACCACACCAACGGGAGGACTGAGGCATAACAGACTTAACGTGCATCAACCTCTCTATGTTATAGGTCTTCAGAGACACTAGTAATCGAACCCATGGCACGAAGACGTGAGTTCGTGACCATGGCCATTGGACTACCATGACCACAAAAAGACTCAAAACTCAATGTGTTAGCAATGTCCGAATCAAATTTTTAGTAATGAAGCTCAGTATATTGCGTGTTTCACATTATTATACCTTAAAAGAAATTTCATTCCATTCCATTCCAATTTGCATTTTGAAACTAGCAACAAAATAATATAAAAAGGGCAATTTCCGACAATTTCAAAATACTAGTATTAGATACCAACTATTCTTCCCCTGGTATTTATTTTACCTTTTATCCACATTTTAAATATTTTTCCCACTGCTCAATAATAATTGGAATGCATATTTGCTTTTGGTAAAGAAAGAATAATCTGAAATGCAAATAATAATCCCATTCTGAAATAATATTATTCAGACACTTATTGCCTCAAGAGAATATAAAAAAAAATATACAATTCAGAATAAGAATCAATATCAGTTTGTGTATAAGAACACACGGTGTCAAGTTTATTATATTAGATACATAGATTCAATTTCGAGCGAAGAGCAAGAATGTGTTCTTTATAAAATTCGTTTTATACATTCATTCATTCCATGCTTTTGTTGAAAGCCGTCGACACATTTTCAATAAACGCCACTGATATGTATACGTAAAATGTTTTATTTATTCTGCTATACAGAGTTTCCATTTGTACAGATGGATATAATCTGTCATTATTTATAAAGATCCTTTATAGATTTATTTTTTATGAAAGTATGAATCAAACAAAATAAATGGATCTAATTTTTATGTACCATGAATAATTTAGGTCAGCACATTAAGTAAAAATAATATTAAGGAGAAAAAATAATCTGCATTTATAGAGAGCAAGTTATTTTCCTAAGTAAGATAGCTTTTTATTGCCATCGAACACACACAAAAAATTAAGCAACATGAATACACAATTAATGACTTACCTCATAATTTTGAACCACTGCAAGTGTGACGAAGAGAACACCCGGGTTGAAACCCTATCTTCAAAATTTCCATGCAATTCTAAAATGAGAATATTAAACTTAGACAAATTAAACGTACTTAAACCCCTCTACAAGCGAAGTTCTTAAGGATGTCCAAGAGTAAAACCCCTTATTCAACAAACACAACGGTGGTTAAAGACTTGAAAACCATTACACTGGTTATTTTGGCAACCATTTTCACCATTAAAATGTAAAAGGTATGAAAAAATATTTTTTTATTACAGACAACCCCCTATGGCACAGAGGATTCGGACAAGTCTTTATTAATAATGTTTTGATAAAAAATACAAGATTAAAAAACTAATCAATGATAATTATTTTAAAATTTAACCGATTGTATATATTTGTTCAATTCATTGTTTTATAATATTCAGGCGGATAAACCTGCCAAGGAGTCCCGAAATTCCCCTCAACTTTCCAATAGCTTTACTCTTACTGATGCAATAGCCAGACATAAACTCACCCCCCCCCCATCCAGTTAAGAAACACTTCATTCCAGATCTTAACCACGTAATTTCAACCACCATTTAGCCAGACTACGTACAAGACACTTTTAAGTGATGAAAATATCCCCTGAAAGCCAAAGAAGTTAAAATACTTGTCCTCACTGTCCTGACATTCAACTTTCTCCTAACCATATTTTTAATTGTTCTTCTATATTGGCTAAACTCTCTACAACATACTCGATGACCTAAGCCCCACGGGCCATCAAATGCTTTATTCGCCAAAGGTCGCCAACATGGCAAGGGCCAATTTGCACGCCTTCGGCGCCGTTTGGTTTCACTACATGGACAAGCCTAGCATTGTGCATGGACAAGACAACAACAAAATATGCAATTTTATTACAGAATTGAAACGTTCGCCTTTTTTTCAAATCATGAAATTTATAGCTTTTATAATAATCATATGCAAAATTCATATTCTACATTGATTAAAATTACGTAAGAGGTATAAAGAAACTTCCAATGCTCTTTGAAAAGTAATATATAAGTGAAATCTATATTATGCAATATCTAAGTAAAATCTATATTATGCAACATTTAAGAGTAAAATCTATATTATTCATCTCTAAAATTATAAAACATGTGTATGTAATTAAAAATTTATTCAAGAATGTTTTATAATTCTTTAATTTTTAATCCAGCTATAATTACATTTTAAGAAACGTAGATAACGTGGGGATCTTTTGTGAGGTGTTTTACAATGATTTGTGTTCGTCTTTTGCATAGATTTTTAAAAAATCTAAATAGTTGTTTAGCTAATTTTTTTGTTAATACTAATTTTCAGACTGAATTCAACTATAAAAGCATAAAGGAAATTCTGAAAGCAAAATGAATTAAAAGGTACTTATTAGAAGCTATTTCAAATTACCTAGGATTTATCTTAAATAGGTTTTGAATAAAATACAGATGTTGAAAGGAAAATTTTCCGTTATATATTATTTGAATTTATGCCACACATTAGAGCCATCGATTTATATTGCTATAGGAGCCTCCTATATTCATTTTGAGAAATCGGAATAAATTTTATAACATTTTAATGATAAACTTGACATAATGTGAATATTTTGAATTGTATTCAAAAATGATAGTTTTTAAATACCAAAGCCACTCAAACGTATTTAAGAATAAATAACTCTGACTATGAAACTTATTAGCAAAAAGAATTTAATAATGAAAAAGTTTCCTAATGAATTAATCCATAATGTGAATATAGTGGATTATTTCACTAATATTTTATTTATTGCTAAACAGTATTATAATTTTCATGAATCTTTATTTTAAAAATAGACTTACAAATATAAATAAATTAAAGCTAATGTCAAATATTTTCCTCATTTTTATAATCCAATAACTGATCTGTTTATCGAAATATAATTGAAAGGGCTAGCATAAAATCGATAAAAAATAAATTATATTTAAATAAAAAGCCTAAGTACACCGAAATTGCGTTTAGTCCCACACTGATGTTACAAAAATTTGATGACAAATCAAATACATAGTTCTACAGAATTTATAATCTTGTGATCACTGTATTTATGTCATTGAAATAAAACATACGCAGTTAAATTACAAATTTTGAATTACTGCTACCCTTTCAAAATCTTTTTTTATCCTTGTAATTTAATGAATTCGAAAAAGATGTGAAATGTTTCAAAAAGACTTCGTAAAAGAATTGTTGCCATTCAATAATTTCTAAGTTATCAAAGCCAAAAATATGGGAATTCCTATTATGAAATTAAATAATAAAAACTGTTTCTATAAGAAATCCTACTGGCTTAGCTTTAGGAAGGTTTATGGAAAGATTATTAATCAAAATTGGAAGAAACAAAACACAGAAATTATCGTATAATGGCATACAGAAAACCCACTTCTCCACAGCTTTCTGGAAGAAAGGATGAGGTACAGAGAAGATGAGGATGAGTGTGTGCAGATTAACCGTTGATTAAACAGGAGAGAAATTTCTCATCCTTTTATATTGCCTCAAGTGTTTCCAAAATTTAATTTCAATCGTAGATGATCAGAGATCATAGAAATTATGTTATCCATGCAAAATGCCTTCCATATTTACATTCTCCTGTTTACAAAATCAGATTAAATAAAGTTTATATGAATATAATTTATTCAAAGCCTTACAAAAATATCGGGAATAACCACTTTGATTTAATATTCTCCATACAGTTATATTTACTTGGTCCCTGAATAAGTTAACGCTTGCCAGTTTTAACTATAACATTCTACTTGCTAGTTATACCGGGAAGAAAATTTTTCTAGTATGATTCATCCCAATTTGGTAAAATAAAGGTTAGGCGTTTTTAGCAAGGTTAGTAAGAAGTACTAAAATTATGAAATTGATTTGAAATGTATCAGTCACTATCCTCTTAAAGATTTACCGTATTTATTTGAACCTAAGCCCCCAATCGGTTCTAAGTCTCACCCCAAATTCTCAACACGTCTTTGGGAAAAAATAAAAAAGAAAGAAATAGCGTCAAGGAGTTTATCGATATTTATGAAATGGGAAAAAAAATTTCATGAAGACTAATAAAAGTGAACAACCTATTTTGTCAATGCAAACATTTTTAAAAATACATATGTGATTATATAAGTGCTCTAATCTACGGTATCATGTTCACTCTCTCTCAGTTTCCTAAATTCAAAAAATGTTACCACCTTCATTATAAGCCCCGCATCCGACTTTCTAAATCATTGCAGTGATCAAACTTTTTCAATTCACGGAATCCCTAGAACTAGAAAGTATTTTCGTGGAACCTTATTCCACACACACACACACACTTAGAAGATATTTCTTATATATATATATATATATATATATATATATATAATTCAAAGTAGATCAACACTTTAGATAAATGTAAAAACAATTAAAAATATTGTAATTATTAAAAAAATTTAATCTATTTTTAATTATTTTAATTCTGCATTTTTTCACATAAACTGACAAAGTATAGATCTATTGAGATAGACAGCAATTGCATTACATATTCTGAATTTTATTTAATTCTATACTCTTTGTTTTTGTAGCCACACTCACATTGAGAAATATATTTTACATATACCCGTTGTTCTAAAAGGCATTAAAATATTTACGGCTGTTTGTGAAAAATACTGTATTTTGTCTGAACTTGCAACACATATATTGGTTCTGTTCTTGCTTAAATTTAGATTTTTAACATCGAATCTGTTAATATGTTGTTTTTCCACAAGTATTAAAAGGTATATTTTCTATTAGAAAATTTAGTTTTGCAAAACATTGTACTAGCGAGTATAAAATTATTTCGTGGACCTCAGGATAGTAAATAATAAAATATTCACAATCTAGTAAGTAACATATATATATATATATTATAATAAAAGTTTAAAAATATTGCAAAATATGATTGTGTGAATAAAATTTTCACTTTCTTAAAGACAGGGATGATCTAAAAATTCGTATGGGTATACAGAAATTTTAGAGAACGTGAATCTATTTTGAATACACATTTATAAGTCTCTTCTCGATTTTTTTTTATTGTGACTCGTGGAACCCGTGATTATGTCTCGTGGAACGCAGTTTACAGACCACCAATATAGAATAAAAAGTACGACTTAGATTCGAGTAAATAAGGTACTATTGAATACAATTTTTCATGAATCTCAAAAATTGCTTCGTTAATACAGTATTATATTGTATTTATTTATTTTTTTGTTTTCATTTCTCCAAATCCACTTTAATTTTCATTTTTATGTGAAGCAAAATATCTCAAATCTGTACCAAACAGTAGTAAAAGAAAAAACCTCTCACAAGGTAATCTCAACTAGATTTGAATTACAATACATATATTCCAGTGATCATTGTTAAGGACCTCTGTTTAAAAATAAGAAATATTTAAATACGAAATTTGATGTAAAATAATGCTTTAAGAATTAATAAACTAATTTAATCTCAGAACATGTTAATACCCCCCTCTATTCAATTTGAAACCCATAAATCAGTCCAAGATTCCGTAATCGCACTCTCGGTATATTTACATAATTGAACTGTGGCTTGCACTTAAGTTTAAATTTATAAGGACTAGGAACATCTTGCTTGTATATCCAATTTAATGGATTTCGTAATAACCAAAGCGATGGTTTCTAAAGGACGTCGTTGGAAAACTATTTGTCGTCTACTAATCTCCAAGTTACCCGAAAAGCAGATATACGGATTCACATTGAAGGAAATGAATCATTTAGATTACTTCTCTCCCTAAAGGAAACCAAAGTAGGCGTTTCTACTCATGTAGACAGCGTCTGTGGAACTTCATTAATAGTCAACGATGAAACAAAAGTCAACTTACTAACGACATCATACTGGTAAATCCGCTTTTCCAGAGCTTCGCAGGAGGAGAAAAGAAAGGCAACGAGAGAGTGAGGAAAAGGATTAATCACTGATTATGTTACGAAATATCGTACAACGTTAAAAATAACTCCTAAGAAAGTTAAATGTTAGTGTTATTATAAAAACTTGGGGAATTAAAATATTCATTGAGATGTTTCGTTATCTATTTTTCATTATATTTTGCCATCTAATTATCTTTAATAATCATAAAATGCATAACTTGACACGACTACTAAAAGAGAAATACGTGTCACATATCTTAAAAATCAAAACTTTTATAATACAGGCAAAGTAATATTCTAGTGAAAATCATTCCCTTTCTTATGCAATAAAATTGAATTTTAAAAATATAGATATTAAATGATAAAATATTGGCTGCAAATCATTTAAATATTATTCGAGTTACAGATACACAAACATTCTCTAAGTAATATGCTCTAACAATTATTAGGAACTATATAGAGGGAAATGCATGACAAGAGTAGTTACTCTAAACCTGGTTTTAATATGATATTTATTAACGCACTACTTTGAAATTGAGTGAAGTTTGTTAATTGAACATGGGAAAGCAGCATATGAGTGTTAAAGATAAATCTCAGTTAAATAATAAAATGCAACTGTCGATAACTCACTTTTCAATTTTGCTATGTCTTGTGAGGTATTGATAAAAAATTTGATTTAATCATAAAACAAATACGATAGAACAAATTTTCAATGTATATACACATAGTTACATAGATACAAAATATATATATACAATATACAAATATTTTAAAATAAAAATACCCAGTAATATTCGGGAAAAATGAATTCAAGAAATTATAAGTTCCTATAAAGAAATTTAAATTACTCTTTTAAAATAATAGTAAAATCAAGCTTAAAATATAAATATTTGGATTATATGCAACTTATGAATAAATTTATTTTCTAAGGTAATATAGAAGTAAAAGAATTTTGTAAGATCTTCCGATGATCCTAATAAACTATTCCCCCCCCCCCAGAGTTATTGAAAAATTAACTTTTAATTTAATAAGTAAAAGTACGCAAGAGGGCATAGTACCTTTGACCCTTCTGAAAATCTAATTTTCGAAAACATCTTAAGAAATTTTTATAGATTGGTAAGAACGTTTTTAACCTCGTCGCAATCTGACAATAATTACGATCTCAGCACTAAAAAAATGTAAGTGTCAAAAAATACTTGACCCTTAAAAAAAATGTAAATAAACAGGTCTTTCGTTAGGTTATACTTGGAGTTTTTTTATTTGTTTCATCAGTATCTTGCACTTAGAAGCAACATGAGATATATTGGCGACTCACCTCATACTTTTAAATCCCAGTCAAGTGATGAGGTTGACAACTCAATTTTACAGCTTAGAATTACTGACCAAAAATACACTATCTGGCCAAAAGTATCCGGACACCTCTTAAAAAAGTGGTTCTGGCGAGTGACGCAATTAGATACGTAATTGAAAGCTATAAAAGTGTTTGTAGTGGTTTGTCAGATTGTATTTATGCGTTTGTGAGGCAATGAGTAAGTCAAAGGAGCTTAGTGAGTTTGATCGTGGCAGTATAGTGGGATGCCACTTTTGTGGGAAATCAGTTCGTGAGATTGCGGACATTCTACAGAAGCCTAAACCCACTGTGAGCGATGTAATTGTGAAGTGGAAACGTCGAGGCAGAGTGAAACGGCAGAAAAACGAACCGGTAGGCCGAAAATACTTGGTGTGTGAACGCAGCCGCAGAACTCTGAAAAGGGTGATGAAACAAAATCGCGAATCCTCGTTGGAGGAAATTTCTCAGGAGTTCCAAAGTTCATCAGGGATTAGTGTTAGCAGCAGGACTGTCCGTCGAGAGTTAAAAATCTTGGGATTCCATGGTCGTGCAGCCGCTCACAAGCCAAACATCACTCCACAGAATGCGAAGCATCGATTGCAATGGTGTAGAACTCACCGTCATTGGACTGTGGAAAACTGTTCTTTGGAAAGATGAATCTCGCTTTACAGTCTGGTGGACGCGTCTGGGTTTGGTGGATGCCCAGCGAACGTTTCTTTAGTGCCGACTGTTAAGCCGAACATTGTGCCGACTGTTAAGTTTGGTGGTGGAAGTATAATGAATGTGGGGGTGTTTCACGTGGTTTGGCCTGGATTTGTTAGTTCCTGTGATTGGAAACATGAACTCTGAGATGTATGTGGAGATTCTGGACAATGCTGCACTCCCAACTCTATGGCAATATTTCGGGGAAGTCCCATTTCTCTTCCAGCAGGATAACTGCTCCATTCACACATCGAGGCTGGTACAGACGTGGTTTGACGAAATGGGTGTTCAAAAACTAGACTGGCCTTCTCAGAGCCCCGATCTAAGTCCCATAGAACACCTTTGGGACGAATTAGAGCGCAGATTACGTAGCCAGCCAAATCAACCATCCTCACTGCAAACATTCACTTCAGCTGTGATGGATGCCTGGAAGGCAATTCCTATGGTCCCCTATCAAAAATTGGTGGAAAGTATTCCCAAACGTGAGCAGGCTGTCATACATGCAAAAGGGGGACCAACATCATATTAATATGTGCCTCAGGACGCTCTAAGTCCATACCACTGGGTGTCCGGATACTTTTGGCCAGGTAGCGTATCATCCTACAAAACAACAATTGATATTGGTCTAAAATGAAGCAACTCTGATATTTGATGATGGACTAGCTAATCACCTATAGATATAAGGAAAATTCCGGGTTTAAAATAAATATTTTTCTTTTTTTTTTCCTGATTTTCAGGCATGAACAACGGGAGTGGAAATTGTATCTCTCACAAAAAAGGTTTCTAAGATTCTAAGACACTCAGAACGAGATAAAAAAATATGCAGAACATTTTAAGGGAAAATAAGCCTCAATATATGAAATGGATACATTTTAAGTGTAAAAAAATTATTTTAATGCAAAAAAATTAAAATTTAATCTTTAAACTTAATTTTCCCAGTTTCTAAATTTCCCACAAGATTTTTAAAATTATCTACAGAGCTATGATAGTTTATATGTATAATGTACTTGTAGATTTGCATTCTGTATGCCACAATTTTTTAGATGGGATTAGTATAATTTATTTCCTAATGGGAAGGGGAAAAAATAGTGATTTTAAATTTTTTCCAAATACTTTTGATTTTAGAAAATACTAAAATATAATTTAAATTTTAAATTGGAGGTATATAGAATACAGGAAGTCTTAAGCTTTCATTTTATATAAAAAAAATATAGGATTTACCTTTAGTCTTTCAAAGTTATGTTGTGGGTAACAGAAAGAAAGCTATTAGTTTGTATTCATACTTTATGCTATTTAAAAATACAATATAGAAAAGTATTTTCTTTTATTTTAAACTTTGTACTTTGCTGCACGAACTGCAAGAAACTCATTAAAAGGAGAAGAATTCGCTGATTTATGATGAATCGAAAAAGTACGTCAAATTGTGCAATATCAAGACTCCACAAGTACTATCCCCCCCCCTTAAGCACACAATTGCTTGAATTGTGCAGCATGTACAAATTGTAGATCCCAAGCCATTTTAAATTTTACCATTGAAATAAATCCTTTATTACCTCTCTCTTAATACGTTATAATATTAAAAATATTTTATTTACAGGTTAGATTAAAAATGAGCATTGTACAGCGTATTCGTTAAAATAAACTTCATTTCACAACTAACAAAAAAACTATTTACCTAGCATTAATAATAAGCTCTTTATGCAGAAAGTTCCCAATGTTCGCACGACTTGGATCTCAAAGTAAAAAAAAAATAAGTAGCCTTCTAAAAAGTAAACTGTTGGGATAAATTCCTTAAAGATATGTCAGTCAATCGACGTTAGAGGATCATGAATTTTATAAAATGTCCATATCTGAACGAGTCCAAATTTTATTCTTTATTAGAATGCGATACATATTTCTTACACATTTTTTTTATATTATAATATTAGATGTATACACATGTCAAAGATGCTATATTTATAGAATGATTAAATTTTACGTAGATAAGACATTGTATCTATTACATTATCATCAGTGTTATACGAGTATCTGCTTATTTTGTTCTGTATGTGCGTGTTCTTTGGACGGATAACCCACCGCTTAAATCCCTTGCCCTCGTGATTATTTCCCTAATGATATTGGTAAAAAATATGCATAGTTTCTCATTTTATAGTGTTCCACATTGCGAGCATCAAATTGTAGAAATTTTTAAAAAATATATGCATGAAAAAGAATGACTCTATACGATGTTAGATTTAATTTAAATGCGCTACCGAATTTTATTTTAATTTAATATTTCAGTTTATAAGATGAATTACTTTCTTAATGCAATGAAAAGTTTAGAGCATAATAGACAAGTATAATTAGTGCATATACTTCAAAAATTTTGGTTTGTTACTTAATATCTCTGATCATCGTCATGGTATGCCGATCTTTTTTATGTTCATAATTGGAACATTGTTCCAATTCCTTAAAATATCTTTTATCTTTCAAAATTCAATTTTTTTTAGAAAAATCGAAGTTTTTCTGAAACAATTATCACACATTTTATGCGATTGTTGAGAATTTAAAAATTGTAAAGAAAATGCGGAATGGTTTGTTAAGCCGCCCATCCGGTATAATAGTCAGTGATGCTGACTACAGTGTCATAGGGCGTGGGTTCGAATCCTAGAGAAGGCATGGATGTTTGTGTTGCAATTCTTTCCTTTGTGATATGTACTTCAAGCTTGCTTCTATGCAAGCCTCCATGTGATGCATGGGGTTATAAATGCTCTCAATATAAAAAAAATGGGATTTTTTAACACTAAACATACCGACACTTTAAACATACTTATTCTCTACCATAGGAAAACTGATCTTTTGACCCGTTATGGTATGTTTAGTGTTAATCAGCATGCTTTACCCTTTTTCAGGCCATGCAAAGATTATTGGTGATTGACGTAGGCGAGAATTTAAGTGGTGATTGATTAAGTGTTTATCAACGTCGCATTATAAAGCAACTCGAGGTCTATTGGCGACGAACTCTGTAATTTTAGACGATGATCATGGAACAAGAACATTGAGCCTCAACATATTTAACACTCATAGGGCCCCCTGTATACGGTGGGTCTATAGTGGCGCCAGAGCTCGAACCCGCGACATACCGGCCACAAATTCCACCATTACCACCAAGCTACCGTGGCCGCAGGTCAAGTCTGGAATGAGTGAATATTAATGTTGCCTTATTCAGCTACTCAAGGACTTTTGGCAACGGACCTCATAGTTTTGAACCATGATGAAGTGACGAGGATGACACCCGAACCTTGCACCCCTCTCTCCTAACTATCACACCAACGGAAAGACGTTTGAGCCCTCGACAGATTTAACGTGACACGACGGGTCTTCAGTGATAGTATGCTCAGTTCGAGTCTCCAAGACAACATCCACGATTGTATTTACATATTTCGTAAACGGCTGACTTTGATTTATCTGAACTAATATAAAAAGTGCATTCTCTTTGATTAAAGTTAATAATTACTATATAGATTTAAATCACTCTTTGGGAAGATTGCTATAAAGATCATTGTTCACGATTCAAAATTCATGAACTTCACGATTTAACCGCGAAAACCCGTTCGCTGCAGTTTAAGAAAAATCAATTCTCCATTTTCGAAATACAAGTCCGTTTATCCAACACACAAGCAAGATACAAGTTTCAATAAAACTCAAAAAGGTACGATTCTTACGCGAAAAATCGATTCTAAAATAGAATGTGTATTCAAGAGAGAACTTATTTCACCCGAAAGCAACACAGCCCTATTCTGTCCGATCAAACAAAATCTGGTGTTGTGTAAACCAAGCCTTGAATCGTTTGTAAATATTAGAATAGGAGTATTCAAAGTAATCTCAAACAAAAAAATAAAAGGGAAACAAATTTTAAAAATCTAGTTTATTTAGCAAAGGACAATCTTATCACTATCATTGTCTTGTCAGAACTCGTAACGCTTCACTCCAGCTTTTTTTTCTATCCGGTTTTATGAATGGATGGAATAAATGAATCATTAGCAAGTCTAGTATATATAGTAGTGGAATGATCATTATCAAGATAAAATGTCTGGCATAACTTCCGTGCTGAATCTACTAAAAACCACGAAACTGAGCCCTTTATAAAGGTAGGCTAATGCACACACGTTAACTTTATAGAAGTCGGTGATGAGCAAAACTCCAAGTGACTAGGTGCATTGCCCAAGGCAAATTGGCTATTGCGTTGAGCTGATTACTTCATGTCGCACTATAAAACAACACGAGGTCTATTGTTGACGTAATTTTGAGCATCAGTAAAATAACGAGTACGACACCCAAGCTGGTACCTCTCCTAACTACCACACCCATCAACAGGAGGACTCTGAGCTCAAGATTTAATGTGCATCAGCACCTTCTGCGGGTCTTCAGAGGCACCAAGACTAACCCTGCCACGAATTCACGACCGTAACCACTACAGTCACGAACTCGTGGTAGTTCGACGTGACCACGACCAATGCGTTGGGCAAGATCAAGTAGTCAAGCGTTTATGTATCGTCATGCTCGTACCCGACTATTTACGTACAATTTCTAAACTTTTCAAAACTAATAAGATAATGTTTGAAATGATACCTAATTTTTACTTTAATACGATGCCTTGCGCGTTATGAGAAATAATTAGATTAAACAGCATCTCAATTCTCACTATTCCATGCGATATTCTCGAGATTCTATTTAGTATTTACCACTGGTTGGTCATTTCATTTGAATTAAAATTTTGTAGTATCTAGTAATTGATTTTGTAACAAGAGCCACTGGCAATAATTCTCGTAAATTTAGAGTCCTGTCAAGTATGGCAAGCGGGTTGTTAGAAGTCAAGGCCATGGACTCTTGGCGGGGGTGTCATGGGCTGATGCGCATTAAACCTGTAAGGGCTAACACGTCCTCTTTGTGTGGTGTGCAATTTAGAAGGGTACCAACTCAGTCATCCTCGTCACTTGAGGATAGTGCAAAATTAGAGGCCCGTTACCAAAAGCGATTTTGTAGCTGAATGGGACGATCTAAAGTACTCACCAAGATCTAAAGTTGCAACTCTAATAAAAGTTTTTTTAGGGAGCATGGTAGATGGGTTAAAATTCTTGCGAGTTCCATTACCGGAATTGAAGTTGAATTCAATGTTCGAATCCCGATTTTTCTAAAAGATCCATCTTGCAGGATCTAACCTCCCCCCCCCCATATCATATTTCAATTGCTTTTAAAAATATAACCTACACAAGGAGTTTTTAAAATTTAATTTATAATAACCAACAAAATCTATGCTTTAAAAATAACTAAGTATCTTAATGCAAAATTGCTTGATCGGAGAGAGAGATGTGGTATATATCAAGAGAGTTCACTTCCAAAAATAACCTTTATTTTTACACGAGGCTGAAAATTTATCCCCGCATTATGAAACTATCCTTGGTTTCCCACCCATTACAATAGAAATTTCTCATAGGGAACATTCTAGTATAATCAAATATCCATACTTACACCATCCATAATGATCGACTAACAAATATCCTGTGAAATTTAATTATATTTATGTCCTTTTCGAAACTTCTGTGCAAACCTTAAATTTTTTTATAAGATGTTAAAGACATTGTTCAAATAAAATGAAGACTTATTTTAAAATGTTTATTTGAGTTATTAAAAGTTCACAACAAAATTGATCAGGTTTATAAAAACAGTTCATAAAACATTTGAAGTCCAATGTCAAAAAGACTAAAAGGAATCATTTCCTCCAGTTTATATTTTTTGCAATTCTATTATAATTAATAAACACAGAAAAGTCAGTGGTGATATCCTCCTTCACCGTGTTTGTTGGACTTTTCTTTACTTGTATTAGGAAAAAGGGAAGAGAACATAGCAGAAAAAGAAACCTTTTCTGTAACGTACCATATATACAATGCGATTATGAGTACAATTAAACACACTGCTATAAACATTGTCATACGTCTACCGTATCTAGCCCGGCACCTATCCGCATCCACTTGCTCCAACTGCATTACTTCCATTGGGGGTATAACATCCGGTCGCGGGGGCGGTAGGATAATTTCCTGGATTCGATTTAAAATGTTTTGCAATGCATTTCCCCGGTTTTGATTACCATCAACTTGGACTTCGTTCTGACGTCGATTGTTTCTTCGACGTCGATTACGTCTTCCTCGTCTCATCCTATAAAAAAGATATCTAGAAGGTGCATATTTTAATATATAAACGATACCCAAACTATGCATTTAAAATATCCCGAGGATTCGATTCATTTAGATTGTATATAGCGATACTTCTATATTAAATTTAAGTGGCTAAATGATACGATATTTCTACATTTAAGTTGACTTAGAAGGATTATTAAACTAATTTATAATAAATATTTGTACAGATATACTTTAAATTATAAGTTTCACTCGCTGTTTAGAGACTGAAAGTTCCCTAGACTCTTGTGATTTATCGGGTTTAGATTTCTATTCAATATACGTTAAATAGATTCTATAATATATGTTAACGCTAAAATGCAGAAATCGGACCAGTAGATTGACCAGATAATCTGCACATTAATTTGGGGGATCCATTACGGTACGGGAAAATTGTTTCGTTTCTCTAATTACTAGATAATCTACACTTACCTGCTTCACACTTAAGAGTGAAAATAAGAACTTTGGTGGAAAAGCGCTTTTCTGTACGCTTAAGTTGTTTTTAAGTCTATATTTTAATACAGTCGAATGAACAGTTTGTAGAATATACCATCAGTCAACGTGAATGCACTACAGATAATAATCAAACGGCATAAAGTATTATTGAAAATGAGAAATTTGACTGTTATTTGTTATTCTTTGTTATATTGGAACTTTTAACATTTGTTTTCCAATACTGGTCATCGTAATTAAATTTATTAAAAATTCATTCGAACAATCTTTTACCGAATGCATTTACCGACTCTGCCATTCCGTTTCTAAATGTTTTGGATACATTTTTCTGGGATGAATCAAACGTTCAATCAAAATTCTTAATTTGAAGCAAATGAGAGTAACAAACTTTTGAACTTTAACTGTACTGAAACCGCTAATGTGAAGAACACGCAATTAAAATGTGCGGAAAACTTGATTCTGCACTTTAACAGGGCAAATCAGTTAAGACCACCCCTTTACTGCTTTTGAGCTTTAACTGTAAAATAAACCCTACCATTGATAAAAGCTGGTGGCTCTTATTCTTCCGTTTCTATTTCCTTTTTTAATAAAAGGCGTTAGTTACAGATTTTATTCGTATAACGCCTGTTTCTCAAAAGCTAATTTCATGGTACGAGAATTAAATAATCCACACTTTCGAGGTGTAATTTTATGGCAATTTCTACTCTTAGTAAATACTATAGCTATAATTTTCCACATATTAGATTGAGATGAATATAGGAAGGGAGGAAATAAAAACCAAACACGAAAGAAAATGGCCACAGTGGTTGACGAAAAAGCGAAAGTAATGGGCTTGGTTATGCTACAATGATATCGAGTTACCATAATTTTGTTTATTTGTGAGCTTTGGTTATTTTCAGGAATGCGGATACCTTAATATACAAATACCGTATTCCAATGCGGAAAAAAGGACACCCTCAGAAACTTCACGATTCTAATTGATGCTGGTCAAATCAATATTATACTTAACAATTCAAAGTATATTCAACTATCACAGATTAATAATCCTAACTTGGGTAATTCTCATTTGATTACTTTAGCTATAATATCACTACCTCCATCCAGTAACTTAGATTAAATCGGAAGCTTAAATGCCAATGTCAGAATCAGTGTCAATGTAAACTGATCGATAATTAATCCCAATTTTATACTTGGCCAAGAATGTTAATGGGTTCGAGATTTTCTAGATTTAAAATAATTACACAAAATATAATTTGAGACAATAGAACCGTCAGGAAATCTAAAACTTTCATTTTCCCCATAACTATAATTGAGTAATACTGGAAAAAAATTCAGGATTTCTTTAATGCTATAACAAGAAAATTTGGAGCAAGCATGAAATGTTCAGAATAGAGAAAAGCAGAATTTTTAAAGCATTGAAATTCTATTAAAATTCTTATTCACTGGTCAAAATTCGTAGTTACTAAATTTAGTAATAAAAGATTAGTGAATAAAGTAATAAAGAGTTTATTTAGTAATAAAAGATTTCATGAAGGGGGAAGCATCCGCAGTAAGAAAATTTAATATAGTTGTAAAGTAAAATGAACACAGCTAATTTTCTAAATTAAGTTGCATATCTTAAAATGAAAAACTAATAGTTATACCCCGAACATCAGAAATGCAAGATAACATGCGATTTGTAATAATTTAATAAAAAAAAAGAACTCATCCTGAGGCAAGAAGATATTTCTTCAGGTATATGCTTACAGCTTATAAATATCAATCCATCTTTTTCTGTATTAAATTAACAAGAGGAAAGTATTGCCATTTCGGTTTTAGCTAACAAATATTCAAGCTATTACTTCCAATATATTCAATTAAAAGAATAATGCCAGACAAAACTAAATGCTCCGATAAAAAGAAATTGATGTTAAGGATTTTTGCAGATAATAACTTTTTATATTTAATCCAATATATACTCTAATAATTTTTTACTTCCTAAACATGTATTTAGAACCCATTACCAGATATATGGGACTTGTAATTATATTTTTTTTAAGTACTAATCTCATAAATTCAACAAACAAAAAAAACAGGCATCCACATTCAGAATTACCTTTAAAAGGTCAAGTTACTACCTTAATAAAATTAGTTCGTTTGCATCATGGTATAAAAAGCTTGAACCATCAAAAACTGCAGAAATTCTGAAACATTTTCTTACTTTTTGCAACACCGAAATAAAAGCTATTAATGAACCCATTGACTTATCGACAATACCATCAGATCAAAGACCAAGAAATACATCGTGGCAAGGGGGACTAGATTAAATTTGTTGTTTGACCACAAGCAGTCAGCAGTACGATTTTGTTCCATTCCATTCAATTTTCAGAGAATACCCAGGGAGGATGGAGAGGGTCCGGGAGTCCTCCACATCTACCACCAACCACTCAAGACGACTTGTGGCTTGCCGACTATAGTGCCCCAGGCCGCACATGAACTAAATTTACAGACACCAAAGCCTACTCCATGATTTGAATCCTTTCCTACAGCGCCACTAACCGCTATCTCGTCTGGATTGAGATTTTACTCTATCATCTTAATACGTATGCCGTGGGAACACTTAATTTGCACTTAACATAATTTCTTCCCTTTATACATTCAGTCAGGACTGGCATCTAAATGAAAAATTATGGAGTCAAGTTCAAGTTGAACGCCATGAAAATAACAAGATTGCTATTTTTCCTAAACACCTCCAATTCCTAATATAATTAAAAATAATTTGAAGTTCACTGAAACTGAAGGATTAAGATTTCGAACCTCTTAAATTTTTCTGAATGAATTCAAATTTGTTCTCCAGATTTTATTATCGTCCGATTTTTCTCAAACTAAAACTACCTTTGAAGCTACAGTAATAAATGCATTAAGTCATTAAATTTCTGTCTTTAATTACGTCGTTTTAAAAACATGATGAAAACAAGTAATATGATTATATTGCCGTAGATTTGAATGTTTCTACTAACTCAAAGAAAAAATAAAATTAGGAGTAAAATAAATCCTTAGCCGGATGAAAGGCGCGTTTTTAATTGTTTTAAAGAAACAAATTTCAGCAGTACTCCGAGAAAAGCAAAATAATAGTTTTAGTCTTGTGTTAGCTATAAAAGCACTTTTTACTATAGTTAAATGCATTATTACTTTTAAAAGTATATGAACTATATTTATTTGTATAATACATTACATCCAGAATAAATTTACTACTGTACTTTCAACCATTTACAGTATTTTAATGAGAGAGAATCTTACTTATTTTCTTTATGGTGCTTCTAGCTAAAGAAATGAATCTAGGAAATGACATCTGAGCGAGCAAAAAAATGGTTTTAATGACATAACTATAGGCTTCTTTTCATTTCATTTCTGTTCTGTACTCTGAGTATGAAAGTATTTACTAACGATAAAGTCCTATAATGAATCACGAGGGCTTACGGACTCTATAATTTCGAACCATGGTCAAGTGTCGAGGACAACGCCTGAGTTGACCCTCTTCTCTCCAAACTGCTATACCACACCAAAGGGAGGATTTTGAGCCACAACAGATGACGGGTCTTCAGTGGTACTATGTTCTATATACTATTAATATTAAATTACTTGAATTTGATTTTTTAAAACTTTATTTAATGAATAGAAGTTATACAAAGACTATTAATAATGAAATGCGTAGTAAATAAGTAGCGTAGTATGCGTAGTACCTAAACACCATAAGTAACCCTGATGTATCTTATTATTTTAAATTTCAGAACACATCATTCGAGCTTTTGGTTAAGTCCAATGCTTAACTGTCGGTCTATTCTGTAGGTAACTATTCTGAACAACGGTCTATAGCTGGATGAGGTTATTAGATTGATTGAGGGTCTAAGGACTCTTAAATTGCAAATTTTTCAATTTTTTTGAAAAAAATATATGTTAAAGCCTCAACATTTCTGAGCATTTTGATACCAAAATGTTGTTTGATACTGTAAAAAGTTCCGAAGTTATTGAGAAATAACTAGAGAAATTTAAACAAAATCCCTATCTCTTTCGTATCTTTAACTTCATTTTTCTCAAAACAACAAATTTTAGCTTGCGCGCAGAAATTCTCAGAAACTATTTATGAGATCGATTTGAAATTTCATACACGTGTTCAAAATATGGCTCTTCATAACTTATACTTCAATTTTCAAAAAAAAATAATAATAGATTTTTTTTTATTTGAATTTTAATTTATTTTTTTCTTAAAATTTTAAAATTTTCGTTGTAATTGTATTTAAAAAATATATTTTTTTCTCTAAATTTTTTAAAAGTTTGTATAACTTTGAAAGTGAACATTTTTATACCAAGTAAAGTTAATTTTGTAAATTTTGATCAATTTTGTACTTCAGAATATTGCGCGCTGTAAAATACTAATTTTCAAATTTTTGAAAAATTGTCCAATTTGTATTTCCTTATAAATTTTAAAAAATTTTCTCAAATTCTCCGGAAATTTGAGAACGAATGTAAATATATGTGATTATCATGTGATAAAAATTTCAAATGATTGTTTTGCTTTATTGCTAAGTTACATTGGTTTCAAGAAGGATATTTTTTTCGAGTGCACAGATATATGTTAAGGGTCCTGAGACCCCTTAAGATTTTTTTATTCCAAACGCAATCCCATACCCTTCATAAAATTAATTTTATTGATACAATTTTTAGCCACACATGGCCACCAGGATAAAACTTGCCCTTGTTTTAAAGCTTATTTTAGAAATACAGTTTACTTCAATGTCTTTTTTTTTTATCAAAGATACACTTAATATACTTCCACATCAACAAGATTTTCTACCTCAAGTATTTCTGCGTATCCGAAGCTCCAACAACGCACAAATTAGGAACCATCACACAAATTTATGATTCCATAGAGCTAAGCGTGAATTTTTTACAAGTCGATATTAAGTGTGAATTTAGTATATGATGGAAGTAAAGAATATTTGAAAGACTTTAAAATGGAGCTGATATGAAGATATTGTACATCAAATTTCCTTTTTTTTTCTATTCACATTTTTGTTAACTTCAATCTTAAAATCAAGATGGCCTATAATTTTTATTAATTAATCTCGCACTTAAAGCTTGATAAGGGTCATCAGCTCATGATTTCATTAACTGGAATTACAGCAAAATAAAGAGAATATTTGAACTGGCATTAACTCTCTTTACTTCCTTTGAAGAATTTCGTCATTCATTTTCATCTAAAACAGAGTGCGTCCCATTATTCCACATGAAGACTGAGTAGAATCAGAGCTAGGATCTGGGATTTAATGGCCATAGCTAATCACAAACTAGTCGCCAATGTTGAGCAATACCTTACTGGCATTTCCGGGGGTTTTTTTCCTTCTGTTTCACAAGTGTTCCACCCAATGGATATGACATTCAGCGTCAGGATCAATGAAATATTTATCGTAATCGACGGTGGAATGTTCATAACTGGCATTTTTTCCAACTCTTTCGGAAACTTCTCTTGTATTACATCCAAAAATTCAAAAAATTACAGCATTGCTATCCACATAGTTTTTCCTAAATCTCAGTCATCAAGACCTTTACATAGCGATCGGCAACAGTGGGCCAAGTGGAAAAATCTACCTCCAATCTTTTTGTTTTTCCTGCTAGTCTATTTATTCGATAAAATGCAGCATGAAAATTTCTAATTGAAAGATCAAATTCATGAATCGGGATATTTGGCGCAAATGGTGGCTTTTACACACTTCCGCTTAGTTTTGATTATCAACATGCTAATGGAACAGTACCGATAAAAATTTCTATATCTAAGCAATATATTTTTTCATTTTATCTTCTTTAATGTTGGAGAAGACATACTTATTAAAAATCGAATCTTTACCTGTCAGTAAGCTCTACTATCACCCATATTTCAAGTGATGGCTAAGTCAAACTATAAGCCAATGCATACTTTATGCATGTGGTAATCACACCCGTGGAGTTTTTGTCGTGTATATATATTCAAAAATATCCAATTTTTCTAATTTGGATAGTCAAATATCATTTGTATTTATAAAATAAAATCCAGCTCAGAAAAGCACTGAATTCCTTTATTCATTGAAATCCAGAGCAAATATGCCTATAAGATTCGAAATGAAAAAGATGTTTTCAGGATTAATACTGAACTTTAAACGTTAAGTTCAAACACCTCTGATGCTTTATATACAGTCGGTTAAAAAAGAATTAGGACACACTACCAGTTCATAGATTTTTACCGTAATATTTTATTTAAACATGCAAATGAAACCAAAAAGGAAGTAAATATTATTTTGGTAAATACAAATAATAATAAATTGAACTAAACTCATACATTAATGCAATTATGGTTAAAATTGAAAATAAATTAAATCTAGTTAAAAAACGTTCTCAAAAAATTATTGGGACACTTCCCAATAAATTTTAAGAAAACAATTCAGACTTAGAAAGTAATATATTGGTGGGCCACCCTTGCTTTTTGTGACCTTTCAAAGTCTTGGCATGGATTGGATCTTTTTTTTGCAAAACGATCTATCGATGTTGGTCCACTTTTCGACCAAATATTTCCTTAATTCTTGCTTGTTAGAAATTTGGTGCTCATAGTTTTTGCTGCGCATAGCATGCTGCACATGCTCAATGGGATTGAGGTCTGTACTTTGTGCAGGAGTCATTAATAACACTAGGACAGTGGTAGAGGCCCCATAACTTGAAAATATCTGCAGTATGTTTCGGGTCATTTTCTTGGTACAAATTAAAATGTCACGAGATTCCCAGCTTGCTTACACATTGCTTTAAATTTCGCTTGAGAATGTCAAGATAGGCATATTTATTTATTATATCATCAATAAAACGCAAGTTCTCGACACCACAGCTTGCCATGCAGGCCCAGACAATTTGACTGTAGGCCGTAAATTTTTGACATGCATTGTAGTATTTGATTTTCGCCAAACTTTTTGCTTGCCATCCGATTCGAAAATGTTATATTTGCTTTCATCAACAAAAATTACATTTTCCCAATGTTCTATTGGCTGTTTTACATGCATTTTAGCAAATGCCAACCATCTTATCTATTTGCTTTGCTGATGTAGGGCTTTCTTTGAGGTACTCTACCATGATACTTAGGTTTTATTAAAACATTTCTGACAGTTTCGGGATTTACCGAACCTACTTTTACACTGCAAAGTCATTTTTACTGCATCAGTTCTTGGATTAATGTGTACCTGTCCTCACATTCATTAAATATCCTTGGATACCCTTATATTCAACACACAATTGTTTTCTTGTACCTGTCAATGTTAAAAACAGTACACTTACTCAATTTCAAGAATTTATACAGTGAACAGATTTCAACTTTTTCCAATGACATATCGGTTGGATGTCCAAAATCTCTTAATATAATTGTTTCTCGCCATTTTTTCTATAAGTAATCTTGTCTGTTGAAACTTCTAGTCTTAAAAAGTGGTAGTCTATTGATGCGCTGTATATTTGTTAAAATTTCTCATTTAAAAAGTGTCCCAATACTGTGGGCCTTTGAATTATATATTCGACAAGCTAGATCAAATTATAATTCTATAATACTAATAAAATTTCTTATTTACTGTACAACAAATGCTAAAATATATCCCAATTCATTTTGTTTTTGTTTTAATGTGATAAATATTTTTGTAAATGGCCTTACAACTATGCATGCCAAGTGTCCCAATACTTTTTTTTGAGTAACTTTGTGTAGATTTTAGAATAGAACTGTTCAATTCTGCTAAAATATTGCAGAGTACAACAATTTCTATTTTTTGGAATACAGACTTCATTGCATAAATTCAAAAACCTGTTATTTCCCTCCAAGGGATATTTTACTTCTAATTGAAAAAGAAGATATTCAAACATAAAACTCAAATTTCATCCGCATTATGGCATTTAAGTGTAGATTTAAGTCAGCAGTTGGCTTTTTTTAGCTTATACATTTGGACCCTTTTTCGAAGATAATTTCCAATGTTATATAAAAGGAATTCTCTAATAATTGGTATTCTACCGCAGATTAAAACCGATGTCTCGCGGTTAATTGATTTTAATCAACGTGGCTCTCGAATAATACGTGGATTGTTTATGGATTTTTTTGCACGTATTAATAAAACTACCAAGATTAAACCTAAATTACAACCTGCTTCTCACGTCATTCTCATATTGCACTTCTTATTGTCATCTCTGTACAAACTACGCCGTTCACTCATTACCTGCAAGAGAACGGTAGTTTTATGAAGCAAGTAAAAAAATGAAACTGATTTGGGTTGCATTGCTCTCGCCTCTCAATATTGACGCTAACATGTGTCGAATAGCAAGTGCAAGAAAGACTTGCAGTTTACGCGCCAAACATTACGGATATATAATGCATTAATTACAAAATAGGAAACTGTACTTCCTCCGTAGAGAGAACTTAATTGTGTTTTGACCGATATATAATCTGAAACCAATTAAGGAATTTTGTTCCCTCCCGTCAAACCCTCCCTTCTTTTAATTTTAGTTGATTCTTGGAATAACCATCGACTAAAGGTTAATTTGGAAAAAAATTACGGGCCTGGTGAAAAACAGTTAAACGCAGGAAAGAGGGGAGGGGGACGAGTTAGCAAGAGAATCGATTGTCAATATACGGAAACGCGCAGCAATCCTCCAAATATGTTACATTTATTTAAAATTTTAATCCAAGATCAACTGTAACCTCCCCACCCAAGTTTTGCTTATGATCAAATGATTACCAAGGATATACAATGAACTTCAATTTACTCTTATCGGCTTTTACGTTAAACCAGAAGTCCACGAATTGCATTTTTAATGTATACATTACCAGAAGTTTTCCTCCCGATTGATAAGATTTCTATATTGTGATCTCTTTCATGGGAAAGATCTACCGATATCAAACTGGTAGACTTTGACTACATATTATCTTTAAATAATGCAATTCGAATTTTCTGTAGGTAAATTACTCGTAGAATTAATTTCTAGTTTAGAAAAGTTAAAAACAAAACTCTTGTTAAATGTTTATTACGACATATAAAAATCTTAAATGTACATGTCCATTCAATGAATTCTATAAAAAATTTAATGGTACAGAGTTTAAAAGTAGTTTCAGCTAAAATATTTGTTCCAAAACTTGAACATTAATACAACGCGTTTATATTGATAGATTATGGGAAGAATGCATGCGGATTACTTGGAACCAGAGTAGGCGAATTTTCCGGTATCTCGTAACTTAACATCAAATATGTATTAATGATCATTAAAACTATGATAATTAAAAACAAAACAATTCCGCCTGTTACGCAGACTTTGCCGTTCATGGAAGATTGAGCATCCTCGATTCCTGCAAATTCATCCCGCGGGTACCACTGACGCGGTCTTAAAGTAGGTGGTCCAGTTACGTTTATGGGTTCATCCGCTTCAATTCTGGATCTGCGACGGGATTGTTCAGACCTTGACGGATTCCTAGTAACTACTGGTCTTTGTACTTGACATCCATGAACATTAGATTGTGGCATAATTCTACGCACTCTTGCACTTTGTCCTTGCACTAGTGGATGAGCTGCTCTTTCGGCAAAAGGGCGGTTGTCAAATTCGTCCATCTCTACCGCGAATTGTTGCTGTTCATGATCTCCTTGGTCAGTCATCTCGGATCTAAACAGATACAGTATAGTTTCAGTTATTCTTCAAAAGTCAAATTAAATTTAGCAAGTTGTTTTTTGCTACTCAAGACACTTTATAGATAGGAAGACTAGTAGTTGGATTTTTGGTACGAGTTTTGCACGCCATTTTAAAAATTGTTGAGTAGCCCGGTTTTAGAAGGTGATAAGTCATCTAATTTTTAAACTGTATACAAGTGCAGTTGTATTCTATGAAGAAAATGCAGTGGAGGTTTATTAGACAGGAACTAAACAATACCGGCACATTACTTTTTAATAACATCTATCTAAACTAGCAAATAACATTACATTTAAGTAATCAAGTTTTGTTTGAAATAAAGTAGGTCAATACTCTGTGTGAAGAGTTTCCTTTTCAGCTTGGAAACTAAATCCAGAGCACATTGGGAGGAAAACGTAATACATAAACTTAAGATATTTAAAAATAAGTTTATATTTCAGAACGATACTGTTCCACAAGAATTTTAGAGTTTTCTGCAAGCGAAGTTAATTTTACATTTTAACTCCACTCTTGAACGACACACCAATGCGTGCATATTTCAAACCTTACTCATTTTTTTCCGATAAAATCGTAGCGTTGGAGTGTTCAAGACACTTTAGAAAGCAAAAAAAAAAAGAGCATCTCGAGCAGAATCTTCTAGTTTCTAAAATAAATCTCAATATAAAGATTAATTTATTAAGTGAAAAATCGCTTAAAGTTTCCAAGATATGCATACTTAAAGTTCTGTTACAGAACAAGAAGAAAGACATTGCAATAATAAAGAATCTTAAATTACAATATCAATTTCATTATTTTTCTTTCGTACTTATGAAAAAATTGTTTACAAATATTAAAACCATATACAACTTACTTGCAGTAAGAAGATCAAGGTGTCTTACGAGCTACTTGCTGGACGGCTTTTGTAGCTGAATATTTATGTAACTTTTTTACAAAAATCATTTCATATCATTTAAAACATTTATTGCTTCAAGTTATTTGTTATTTATTATGAAAGGTCGAGAGTGAGATAATATTAACGTCGCACTGATTAGCAACACGAGGGCTTTTGGCGACGGTCCGCGTAATTTTGAACCATGATCAAGTGACGCGGACGACACCTGAGCTGGCACCCTCTCCTAATTACCACACCACACCAACGGGAGGACGTTTGAGCTCTCGACAGATTTAACGTGCATCCCTTCCCCTACACGGTGGGTCTTTAGTGGTACTAGGATCGGACTCATGACATGCTAGCCATGATCCGATGCCTAGACCACTCGGCCACCGCGGCCGCATTATGAAAGTCGCACTCATAAATAATGAAAAGACTATTGGTGATGAACTTCGTAATTTTGGACTACCACCAAGTAGCGAAGGCGACACCTGAGTTATCATTCTTTTTTCCAAATTTTCAAACTGCGCCATCTTGATTGGCATGAAGTGGGTCAACTCTCTACACGGCATTTTTTTAGTAGCATCATGATTTGATCTTTAAACTCGACAGAAAAACTGTCAACAAAATAATGTTTTCAAATAAACATACACATTTTTAGCATTGATTGTGCAAATGTAATCAAAGCTTTCTCTGAAAATCTAATCCACACACACATGCAGAGGCGGATTAAGCGGGTGTCGGACCTGGCGGCCTCCAGGGGCCCCAAGCTTGATGGATTCCACCAGTGGCGTAACAAAGAATATTAGTGCCCCCCTGCAAACTCAGGTTTGGGCCCCAAGCCCAAATATATATACAGAAATGGCCATATTATATACAAAATAAAATGTTTGGACAAAATAGATATGGTAAAAATAATCTATGAATTTCCCAAAGAGAAATCAAACTGTAAGCTCTTAATTTTTTGTATACAGTTGAGATTTTTCTTTAGCCGATGAGTTTTATTGTAATTAATACATTTTATTTTGAGAATTTAAAGTGACTCTTTTCACTATTTTAGTGGTTCGTCTCTTGAGCCTATGGGCCTCAAACCTTTTACCGCCAGGGGCCTCCAACTACTTTAATCCGCCTCTGCACACATGTTGAGTGTACACAATCAAAGATTCTAAGCATATTAGGGGCATTATTATAAACGTTCAAGAGCCACAATATCCAATGAAAATTGATATTTCTCCATTACAGTAAGGCGTTATGAAAAAAGCCAACAGTTGCCCCAACTTAGTGCAACCACATGCATCAAGATTTTAAGGGATACACACACTGCTTCATGAAAACCTGCTGTTTGTGTTTCTCTAATCACTGAGCCCATATAAACAAACAGTTAGTATAAACAATCAGCAAAATTAATAAGGAATATCAACAGTAAAGCAGGGATCAGTAATAAATCAGTTGGGTTCAGTTTGCCCAAAGATTAATCGAAAATTATCAAAACAATTGATTTACGACATGCTCTCCTCTGAAGGGGATCGCGGACTTGCTGCATGTCCTCCGAGAATGAGTTGAATGATTAATATTAACATCGCACTCTTCAAATCCTCGGTGGCCAAGTGGTCTAGGCATCGGATCATGGCTAGCGTGTCATGGGTTCGATCCCAGTACCACTAAAGTTCCGCCGTGTAGGGGAAGGGATGCACGTTAAATCTGTCGAGAGCTCAAACGTCCTCCCGTTGGTGTGGTGTGGTAGTTAGGAGAGGGGTGCCAGCTCAGGTGTCGTCCGCGTCACTTGACCATGGTTCAAAATTACGCGGACCGTCGCCAAAAGCCCTCGTATTGCTAATCAGTGCGACGTTAATATTCACTCACTTCAAATTCTCGTTGATGGTCTCTATACACTAGTCGATATGGTCAACAAATCGTGAGGGGGGTCACGGGTTCGATTTCTAGTGCTAGTGGCCACAGTAGTCTCGTGATCAAGGTAACGGACTCGTGCTTGGCGTGTCATGAGTTGGAATCTAGTATCACTAAAGACAGGCTGTGCAGAGGGGGCCTATGTGCGTTAAATATGTCGTGACTCAAACGTCCTCCCGTTGGTATGGTGTGGAAGTTAGGAGAGGGGACGTGCTGAGATGTCATCCTCGTCATTTGGCCATGGCTCAAAATTAAGAAGTTCGTCGCAAAAGTTCTCGAGTAGCTGAATAGTGCGATGTTAATATTCACTCGCTCGCTTCTAGTACTACTAAAAATCCGTCGTGTGAAGATGGCTGATACACGTTAAACTTTTAAGTGCTTAAAATAACTCATATGACAAGGTGCAATAGTTTGAAAAAGGGGAGGGGGTCCACATTAGATGTCTTCCTCGTCACTTGACTTGTAATGCAACATGTTAATATAACTCTCTCCCTTTCTTTCAAAGCCACATGAGGGCTATTAGCTCCAAATTTTGAACGATGTTCAAGTGGAGAAATCGGCACATAAGCTAGCTTTCCCCTGTCCAAACTTCCACAACATGCAAAGGGTAGACTTTGCGCCTCATCAGATTTAAATTCCATTAATCTCCCTTCATGAAGGGTCTTCAGTGGTGCCAGGTCTTAAATTCCCGTTTCGATAGAAAACAATGCCAAGTTTTCAAATCTATAACCATTGGGCTATTGCTGCTACCCAATTTCCGAGAAAGTTGCTGCATGTGAATAACTGTTTGTGAACGTCGTACTATAAGGCGACGTAATGGCTATTGGTGATAAACCTCTTATGTTTGAATTATGGCTAAGTGAATTATGGCCTTCTCTCAAAATTATCACACTACGCTGATGGTAAGATTTTGAGTCTCGAGTCTACACAATGGGTCTTCCGAGCCACTAGGGCTTGAAATCATGATTCAGCGGCCAGAGTTTATTACCATAACCCCTAGAATACCCCAGCCCCAAAGTTCTGAGAAAGATACCGCTGAGGATGTGTTAAGATTCAGAGATGAATCATGTTGGATGGGAGCACAAATCTCCATGTTTTTGGCATAGAATATGCGATGTTTGGTAAGAATGGGAATGAAATCTTGAATCCAGGGCCTTTTTTGTCCTTTCCAATGGTGGTTCTCTTATATGTACGGATAAAAACGTTCGTCCCAATTGGGATGTTTTAGTTGACAAATTTCTGGAAAGTGAGAAATTTCACAAGGATTGATTTTCAAGATTTTGAGATCTCTAAGAACATCACTTACTCGAGATGTTCTTATGTGTACAGTTACAATACGTTTTCCTAGTCTCAAAACCATTCAGAACCTGAAATCAAGGTTGCTCTCGGTATGTTAGAAGGGCTTCTCTCTTTGTGAAAGTTATAGAACTGCATGAGGGGTCGAAACTCTCTGTTAATTAATTATTTTGTTCTATCTTGTAACATTTCGAATGCTGATGAGATGTACACAAGTTTATACACCAACATTGCATCTGTTCTATTATATTACATCCTTTATATGAAAACACTTAATCTTATTAAAATATATATTCATTACTTCTGCATATAATAAACTCAAACTGAAAATTCTCTTTTGAATCACACAGAGGATAATACACATTTAATATTACGATCTATTTCTAGCAGCAGGACTTAATTACTGTATCATTCTCTGGAGTATTACGATCTGAGAGAGAGTACCCTTTCAAGTTTTTTTAAAAACATTTTTGCTTGTGTTTCTACATAGCAATTCTTAGATCCATTTAAAATATTTAACTTATTTAAACAACTATATCTAAGTTACTCGCAATTTAACCACCCACAACTTAATTTACTGACAATATATAATGGATCATTATTTTGAAAACCATTTCAGCTCGTACTACAGAATCTTATCAAATGCGCGTCTCTCTCTCTCTAGACTTGAACCTTATAAATAACAGACTGTTTGCTTTGAAAAAAACTTGTTATTGCGCAGTAGGATCAAGAATATTTAGCATACAAACTATTTGTGAATATCACCCGGAATGAAGTTTTGTTATTGATATAATGCAGTTATTGTAAGGGGATGAGATTTATGTGGAGGATAGAACTTGGTACCTTCTGATCCGTATGCACATAACATACTATTTGACTAAAATGATCATTTCAGTCCGGAGGCTGTTTACTGGCTTATATAGGTGCTACACGCTCCCGCCCCAGTGATTGTGTAGATAGACGAACGAACGATATAGTTGTTATAGCGAGCGTGTAAGTTGTCGCTGTTGCGTCAAGTGTGTCTGACGATTTTGTTTAGCTGCGTCAAGTGCGTCTGATGGCAGTGGTTGCTCTTGCGGTCGATAGATGGCATCACTATAGCTACGTTTTTCTAAGGTCAGACTCAAGGTCACCAATGAGAAGGATAGAACTTGGTACTTTCTGATCCGTAAGCACATAACATACCACTAGACCAAAATGATCATTTCAGTCTGGAGGCTGTTACTGGCTTATATAGGTACCACCGCTACAGATATGTTCTATAAAGTACGCAAGCGAGACATGACTAAGGGGTAATATATATGGCGAAAATTAAACATTTTATCAGGAGTATTGAGCCCCCAGACCCAGCCCATGTTTGAGCCCCTGATATGCCAAAATTTACACAGTTCCAACTAATGTCAGAAAAAATATATCTACCATATTTATTAATAAAATTTATGTTGCTTCATACGTAGTATTAAGTTATATTACATGACTTAATTTAAATCATAAAGGAACACACACAAACTATACCCCATATTACTTCAAGAATAAAAGACAAATATTTTCTTTCTGGATTGTTCACATAACGTTATTAATCACAAAAAAAATCCTTTCAAGATTAATGCCATTCTGAGTACTTATCTAGGTAACGAAAAGTATTTTATTACATCTTAACTGAATCATAGGAATAGTTATTGGTGTATTTATTCCTGAAGATTTTAAAAACTTTTTTTTTTTTTTTTTTGCTGAATTACTAGACATCCGCCACTAAGCCGATATCCTGCCAACCAGGTTACTAAGTCCCGAAAGATCTGCAAATAAGGAGAGAAAAAAATGCATCTAGACAGCTTTCGAAAAAAGAATTGACCCACATTTTGATTAGTGCGAACACCGCGTCAGATGCATTTCAGAGATCGTTGGCATTATAAGTTAAATCAACGTTTCTGAAGATATTGCCTCCAATGCATTTAAGATAATATTCTAAAGTCCTTAGGAAAAAAAATCCCATTATAAGAAAAAGATCAATCGTTATCAAATAAGAATTTTCGATGCATCTGAAAAATTGTATTAGAAAATTGGTTTTAATGTTGCAATGTACTACGGCGATGTCAATAATCACTACCTAAGAAATACTTGATTCGTTTATATTTTTATGATTTGCAATCCAAAAAAGAATTTCGCTATATTATATTTATTAAAATTAGATTAGGTTTTATCAGTGGCGTAACGGAAAATTATTGACCCCCCCCCCCCGCAAGGTCAGGTCTTGGGCCCCAAGCTGGATCTTATATATATATATATATATATATAATAGCGCACACAAAAATTTTTCAAGAGAGTGGCCATGGTCAAAAGTCCCCCAACTCGTATCATATTTCAAGACAACACCAATTGACTTTGTCTATTTTGTTAATAGAAACAGTAAAAAATTATTTATTGAATTAATAATTAGCATTAATTAATAAAATAAATTTTTAACTACAAGTACTTAATTCAATTTTACACACACACACATATATAAATATATATACAATAGGATTATCATCAATCAAAAAAAAATACTCAAGGGCTTTGGAGGGTGTCCGGACCCCTAGGTCAACCCCTTGTGTGCGCCACTGTATATATATTCTTGCTACAAAAGTCTGCATTCACCTAGTACTGCTTACATAAACAACAAAAAAAAATTTAAAAATCGGAATTTGAAAATTATTTTAAAATTATATTTTATTTAGTTTATTCCAAGTCCTGAGAATAACAAAAGTAAACTCGGTTTGCTTTCATAGCTTTGAAAATAAGGACATGTTTGTAGCGATACCAACAAAAATCAAGTAGAAAAGTCTGCGTTCACTGTTTTAGTAATAACTATAAAAATTATTTAAAAAAGATAATGAGCTATTTAATAGCTGGTCGGATAACTTCGGATGTGTTGAAAACTTCCTGAAGTCGTTTCGGCATTGAATTAACAAGTCTAGTGGTTTCTTCAGAGCTTATCTTCTCTCATTCGTCCTCAAGAACACTCTTTTTCAGCAAGTGTATAAGAAAATATACAATGGATTGCCAAACCATAACATAATGTACCTTTATACATCACGTAAAAATATTTAATATTAAACATTTAACTGAATACAAAATCAACCGGAGTCTGAATAAATGAAGTAAATAATGTATAATTAAAACTGAAAATCTCCAACGATAAATAACCTGGAAACGTGAATAAAAACGAACACCAAGAAAACACGAACAGTGTAAAATAATTTTAGATTTAAAATTCTTACGAAAGAAAAAAGGTATCGCTTATATCTGATTCTTCATTTCTGAATCCTGGGAGGAACTTGACCTAAGTTCGATTACATGCTGCAACTTTTATTAAGGAGAGTTCTTTGTATGAAGCAAAAATGGTTTCATGAAAAATGAAATACAAAACTGATACATTCCATTCTGCTTTCTTCTCATTTTGCTTCATTAGATTGAATGCTCGTAAATCTATCATCAAATGCTCTCATTTAAAATGCTCTCTATGCTTTTCTAAGTATCATAATACTATTTTACTTGAAAAAAGCATAACAGATGTACGTTATTTACGACTTTGCTAAATGAATATGAAACACATGGGGAAGGGACTAAAGACGCCAATAATTTTCTCTGCTGCTTCTTAAAAAGTAAATCATGTCTCCCCCCCCCCTCCCTACTGCTAATGTAATGTTTTTTTTACAGTGTTGAATTTTTGTATCTTCCTAGCATTTTATCCGATTCTCCGTCTGACTTGTTTTATTTGTTAGTAATTTAGGTTTAAAAAGAAAACCCAGTAAAGATAAGTATCTCTCGTCGCCTGGATTACAGCAAATGAAAAAAAAAGTTTTTTTTTATTTAGCTGTAGGATTAAAGATATCTAATGAGCGTATGAAAGTTTTGATTATGAATGACGTTTAATCGCTGATTGGAAAATCACTTAAAAATTCGAAGAAAAAAATGTGAAGTGAATTTTGAGAAAATCTACGTTTATGGCGTCAATCAGGCTTTGAGCCCCCCCCCCCGCAGTGCGGGGGTGCACGTTTCGCCACTGGGTTTTATTCCTTTAAAGTCAAATGTCTCAATTTTTATTCAGTATATATAGAGTCAGTTATATAAGGAATTTTTTTTAGTTTATCTTGAAGATTAAATATCATAGCACATCTCACAATGCAAAATGTATTTTTGTAATGATTTCGTTGTTATGCATTAAAAAAAGTGAAGAAAGTTTATTATAACCAAAAGAAACCAATCTTATTACGAATAATAAACACAATCGTACGAAAATACTTTTATTTATATATTTATCAATTAAATATAAAAATATTTGCATGGAATTTTAAAAATATTTAACTGCATTTATACATGATTTCATTAAAAACATCAAACATTCATACATATTTGGACGATTTTTTCACTTATACATAGAATTAGCAAAATTAAATTTTCTTAAAAGAAAACAATTTATTTCAGTGTTATTGAAATTTATTGCCAACATATTAAAAGATTTTACTCATTTCGTGAAGCCCGACCCAATTTATCCAGCACTTAAGTAAGGTATATGCAATAATTAAAATCTCATGAGGCTTAAATTTTAGAACTGTGATACATAAAATCGCGTTTTAAAGCATAATAAAATTTCACAATTATAACGATAACAATTATTAAAATGCTAATTCCTAAAAAGTATCTAAAAAAACCGAAACATTTTTGGCAAAAATTATTAGAACTTATCGAGTTTAGGGAAAATCCCTGTAAATGTTCTTGGCAATCACTTCTTTCTTCCAAGTTGGTAAAGGATTCTGAACTCTGAGAATCAATTCCATTGTTTATAGTCTCTTGTATTTCCAACACTTGTGAAACTTCTTGCTCTGTATTTTCCATAACTACTTCTTCATGAACTAAACTTACAGCATCTACTTCTGTTATGGGATCATTATTTGCAGTTTCTTCAATTGAAATTCTCAATTCATTCTCGGAGGCTTCAATTACAGATTTTTGAGTTGGATTACCAATTGCTTCTACCATACATTTACTATTTTCTTCTTCAAAGTCATTTTTCATTTCTGTCAGATGCGAGTTATCTGGTCCCTCTGGAAGGAGTTCTGGAGTTACCTTTTCATTTTCTTGCAGTTTTTGCAGTACATTCAGTTCACACACAGTATTAGCAGGCCAATCATTGCCAGAAATCATCAGTTTCATTGTTACTTCCTTCTCTTTTATTGGGAACAGATTAGTTTCTGTAAATTCAAGTTTATCTTCACTGATTTCAGACTTGTTCAAGTCAATATCGATTGAAACTTCTAAATTATCTTTTAATTGATTCGGCAGTACTTCAATTTCCATGATGCTATTACTTAAATATTTTTCTTTATATAAAAGACAATATGAAAACAATCAGGTATTTTTTTTTTCTTTTTTGCACAAAAATAAAATGTTATTTTGAAATGTATATAAATCGATATTAAACATTCTTCTTTACACTAATTTTTTAAAAAGGTTTTAAGCAATTATAATGGCATTCTTGATATAGTTATGAAGATTCGATCATTCGAATAAGATTTTGTTCAATTTACGTCCTGTTAGATTTCAAAAGAAGTTAACAAATAGCATTTCTTGTTCGAACCACGTAACCCACATTTTGGAATTAAGAACCAAGTGACTGACGTATAGCAATTTGTAGCTATGTTCTAACATCGTTTAGATAAAAAAAAAGCAATTGCATATTAAATAAATTATTAGTAGTTATTCTGTCTATAAATCCATGTTAAAAATAATTTACGTCTTATTAGACTCAAATGTAGCTTACGAATAGCAATCCTCACTCAAGTCACATTTTCAAGGTAAAGAACAAATGGCTGACGGATAGCAGTTCGTATGGAAACTGAGTCATTGGTAGTTCTCTCTATGGCGGGCCGGGGCCATGGTAGCCTAGTGGTCAAGGTCACGGACTCGTGACTGTAGCGGGTCATAAATTCGAACCTAGTACCACTGAAGACCCATCGTGGAAAGGTTTAATCTACCGACCGTTGTCATAGAGTAGAAGTTATAAGAAAGGATTTACCAGCTCAGGCATCATACTCGTCACTTAAACGTGGCTCAAATTTACGTTTGTCCATCGCCAATAGCCCTCGTGCAGTTTTATACTGGGAATAATAGCCTTTGTGGCTCTATATCCCACAAAAATAATAAATGTAACTATAAGCTTTATATAGCGTGGTGTTTATATAACGCTCACTTTATGGTGGGCAGGGTCCTAACCTCAAATTTGTACTTCCGGAATTATAGATAAAATATTTCACTTGCTCATTAGTAAAATAAATTACTCAAAAATAATATAAGATACATATAAAATTTAGAATATTCTAAGCTGACATAAAAAATTGTTAAAACAGAGAATAACTTCAAAAAAGATTTTAACTATTGATCGTGGAGAGTGAGCGGGTCTTGATTAGCCAATCCGCATGAAGCTGTGAAGTCCGAAATAAAAATTTGGAAGTCTTTTGAAGTGAGCTTGAAATGAAAAGGAGCGTTCTGATTGGTCGAGGCGAAGTCGTTTCGAGAGTAGAATTACAGTACAGTGTAATTTGAGCATTGCCAGTTTAAGATGTGCTGCGTGTGTGTGTGATTTTAAGGATAAAAATTTGTATAAATAAACAATTTTAATTAAAAGATTGTTAATTTAATACAGAAAAAGTTATGTATGTTAAATACTTATTTCAAGGCCTAAGAAGCATGATTGGATGCATTTAAAGAAAGCTCAAATATTTTCAACATTTTTTGACCATGGCATATTTTTCTTTTACAATGATCTGTTTTATTTTTCTAAGGCATTGGATCGTCAACTTTGTATTATCACCCTATTAAAGTAACACCTAATGATGGATTTTTTTAATCTTGAGCCACGATCAAGTGGTAATGATAGTACCGAATAAATTAATATCTTAATTTTTATGACATCTTGTGGGAAAAATTTGTTGCTTTAATTTCATTTTTTTATATTGTGAACATTTATAAACCCCGTGCACCACACGGGGGCTTACAACACAAAGGAAAGAAGGAAGGATTACGACACACACATCCATGCCTTCTCTGGGATTGGAACCCAATCCTTACGGCACCGCAGTCAGCGTCACTAACCACTTTACCGGATGGGAGGTTTACCGTTGGTGTGATATGAAGTTCGGAGAGGGGGGGGGGCTAATAGCTCAGGTGTCCTTATGGGTCAAAATTATGAGGTCCGCTGCTAATACCCATCATTATATTTCCCTAAATATTTTCACAAAATTCCATGGGATCCGGTAGGTAATTATGTCTATTCAATATGTGTTATCTTATTCCAATGATGAGTCCACCTTTTTACACATTTTTTATTTCCTTGAATGCCACAAAAGACATCGACACACAGTACAAGGAACATTACATAGCTGGTTCTTCAAGCCAATAGCAGAAGAACAGCACTAAGATGATTTGAAGCGCCAACAATTAATTTACAACTGCCCTCGTGTTGCTTTATATAGAGCGACATTAATAAAACGCTCACTCTAGTAACAAAAAAGTTTCCAGAGTCATGGATATCACAGCAAATGACAAAAATAATAACTCTTCTAATTTTCCCACATCAACAATACTTTGGAATATTATTCAATTTATTGTGCAATATTTATATGAGACTGCGATAGCTGAATGGTCATGGTCACAAACTCGTAGCTGGCGTTGTTTAGTCGTGGATTTGAGTCTTGGTACCACTGAAGATCCACCGTGAAGAAAGCTAATGTACGTTAAATCTATCAACGCTCAATATCCCCACCTAGGTGAGATATGGAAGTTTGAACAGTAGGATACCATTTCAGTTTCCATCCTCGTCATTTGACAAAGTGAACATGGTTAATAATAGCTTGTGAGAATCCTAGTGGGCGCACACAAAAAAAGACAAGGGGGGCGTCCTAGGAGTCCGGACCAACCCCCCCCCCAAGCCCTTGAGTTTTTTCGATCGATGATATTCATATAAATAAAAAAAAAAAAAAAAAAAAAAAAAAAAAAAAAAAAAAAAAAAAAAAAAAAAAAAAAAAAAAATATATATATATAACGTAAAATTTAATTAAGTACTTGTAATTAACAATTTATTTTATTAATTAATGCTAATTATTAATTCAATAATTTATTTTTTCTGTTTTTTGTTAACAAAATCAGAAGAGTCAATTGGTGTTGTCTTGAAGTATGATACGAGTTGGGGGACTTTTGACCATGGACACCCCCCCCCCTTGAAAAATTTTTGTGTGCACTACTGGTGAGATCCGTTATGAAAGCACTTGTGTTCCTTCATACTACGACGTAATAGATAATAAACCCGAACAGGATCGTGATTCACTATATGTGATCCTTTCAGGGAAACACGGTATCATAATATGCTAGATTGCGTTTTTCCCGCTCTGAGACCCGTGATTACATCGATGTGATTTGAATTTGAAGCGTATGGAATTTGGAATGATTATAAACTATAAAATGTTGGCGTACATTATTATAGTAATAATTTTTTATGAATTGTTAAATGGAGTTAGGCTTAAATGGAAAAGTTGCGCGATCCTAAACGGGTTCATTCATTCACAGCAACAAAACCAATAAAAAATTTATTTAGATGGATAAATTATATATAATTACGAAAAAATGAGAAAAGAAGTTAAAATATCCTGAAAACATGTGTATAGTACTTAGTTTTTATAGATTTTAAATATTTTGTTAATAACCGCGATTTGCCGCCCTAGAGATTCAGGCCTCAACTATATCTAGAGATTAAGGCAGCGATGAATTTCGTGGGCCTTGATCTGACTAAGCGCGTCAGAAGGTTGGCATTAGCAACAACATAATGCTTTTAATATTTCTTCGTAAAAAAGGGAGGGGTTGTTTCATAAGAAATATTAATATTAATAAAGGGGAAGGAAAAAATACTGAGTTCATTTTTTTAAGCAAGGTAATTATAATCTCTTCTTTCTTGTAAATATATGAGTATAAGTTTTAATAATAAGTTTTCTATGTAATAATTAGTTTTTATTTCTTAGAAATAAAAACAATACGCTTTATACAAAAAAAAAGAGAGCAGATTAAATAGCACATATAAAATATGATTTTCTAATTTACTTCAGCTTTTTAAAAAAGTTTAAGGATCACAGAAAAAACTAGAAAATTAGAAGGAAAATTAAAGAAGTTATTTTGATAAAATGAAAGTAAAATATGACATATACATAATTAAAATATTAATACTCTTTTAGAAAAATATAATGGAATTTAGGAAATTCCTTTTAAGAGGAAAATGTGATAGAAAACACAATCTACATGTAATTTAATAAGACTATGTTGAACAGGGGTAAGATATGCCCCATTTCTAAATTTAAAAGTAGTAATTTATATTGCAATTATTTTTTCCTCCTTGAAAGTTGCTTAAAATTAAGAAACTTATATAGCTTTCATTTTTGTCTTGTGGTAGGTAAGTGTTTAAGTAAATAAAAATATTAACACTTTATAATTAAATGTCAGATAAATGAAATATAAAATTATTATATTTATAAAAGCTTCATAAAAGTTAATTTAACATCTAGACTTAAAAAAATTATAAATTTTTTCGAAAGTAAAAAAAAAGAAAGATATTGAAGTTATTTTTAGTGGACGTTATATTTCTCTCTCTCTCTCTCTCTCACTCTGTCAGTGTAACTCACATATTCACATAAAAATGCTCTGAATCGGTAAGAAATGTATCAAATAATTTGATTGTGCAATAGTTTTACTCTGAAATGCGTAGTTGTAGGTTTGTAAATGTATTTTTATTCCATAATGGGGTATTTGCTTCGCTTTTCTCCGCACTTTGATTCACAAAATATATTTCTATAGCCCATGCCATTATGTGTGAGTATACAAAAAAATATGTCAAAGCTTCATTTTTTTAATAAGTATTTTGCGTCTGTTGAGATTCTAAAGAAATAGAGGGAGCTAATAGTATCAATTGAAAAATATTTTGACAATTTTACGTAAAAATAATATTTTTATAAAGTTAAAAAAAAATTATATGGATACTGGTCCCATATTTTTTATTAAACTAAATCAGAAAACAATGATTTCTTCTTTTTAAACATGTAAAATATTTCTTGAGATTAAATGGAAAAAAAAAATTTAATTTTATGAAGTTTAATCAAAGTAAATGCCTACCCAACTGTGTTGTTTAATGAAAATATTAATAGCTGTTGTGTTCTACTTCAAAAACCAACGTAATAAACCGTAAAATTACATATGTATAATCTAACTTGATGTCTAGCTATACTAGGTGATTATGAATAGTTAAACAATTTCTCAGAAACAAAATATATCCATATTATTTAAGCACGCTCATATTAGAAATCTATTCTTGGAGTCCAGTTCTTTGACGAAGAAAATGAGGTCAAACAAACCATTACAGAAAGTGCTAATGATTGTGTGTTGTCCCCACAATGTGGCACATATCTTTATTAAGAAAAACTATCACTGAAACTCTGATCTGGCAATATTCGGAATAAAAGTAGGAACCCAAAGTTTCTAGATTAATGCCCAAATATATATATTTCGCTTCTTATTAGTTTTTTTTCTTGTATACTTACTTTTATGAATAAATTCATAGCCTGATTTTACAAAAAAAATTGTCATTTATATAATATTACTTATAATTCAAAAAATTCTTCCCATGCTGGGCTGTTTTTGTTTGTAGTAAATATAGTGAAACATATATATATATATATATCTTAATAATTTTATGCGTTACTGTTATTGTCCATTGCCCGGGAATATGTTTTGCAGTACTCACGTGGAAAGTCTTTATCTAATAGTTTTTACTTTGATTTTAAAAATTATTGCAGGCAATAATATTATTGGTTTACCGCAATAGATTATGGTTTTATTTATAATAATAGTTCAACTTCTCTAGAAACTTCTTGCTTTCCCTATGGCCTAGAGTATTGGCAAATTCAGGTGAAGGTTGGCTAGTAAAACCTGCAATCCTGGTTCCTAAGGCCAGGAGTTTGCTCTTGTTCTTCTGTGGCTAAGACTATTCTATTATGACTACAGTTATCTTATATTTATAACTATTTTTGTATATTTTTGTAATACATACATATATATATATATATATAAGGCCTTTGCCTTACAGCGACACACCAGCTGTGGGAAAGGTGTGTCGCTGTAAGGCAAAGGCAGGATCGAGGCGTTCACCACGGGGTCTCTACACACGAACACGATTGTCATCACTGCTGCAATTGAATCTGGTTTCGTTGCTAAAGAAGAACTGGTTCCATTCGGCTGCAGTCCAGTATTCTCGTGCACGGAACCACTTCAAACGGAGGCGTCGATATGGAGGCGTCAAGGGTAGCACACGTAATGGGCGCCGCAATCCCAAATGTCCTTCAGCCAGGCGCCTTCGTATGGTTCAAGAAGAAACAGGGGCCTCTAGTGAAGGTGTTACCTGTGCCTGGATGACGGCCGATGAAACAGTTAGCTGTACGTGAGCACTTCGCGAGATTTTTTTGGCCATGAGTGTATATATATATATATAATCGAAAGTTAACAATATAACACAGATTAATATCAATTTTTGTGTACTTTAATATGCTTTAGTCACTTGATTTTATAATAAAACTTGGCAGTGGCGCACAAAGCAACTTTGCAAGAGAGGGGGTCCAGGGTCAAAGATCCATCATTTTCTTATCATGCTCCAATATGCCGCTCAACATATTTTTTTGATTTTCTCAATTTTTGGGAACAAAAAACAGTAAAAAAGAAATTATTGAATAAATAATTCGCATAAATTAATAAAATTAATTATAAAAATACTTAGATTGTACGTACAATATATATAGGATTATAATCAATCGAAAATAAAAAAAAAAATCAAAGGTTATTGTGTGTCCAGACCCGCTGGCCGCTCCCCCCCCCCTGTGTGCGCCAGGGAATCCTGGAGTTATTTAACCATTTGTTATTTCGGAAAACAACATTATTGCATCTAATTGCTTTCAAAATTTTCATATCAATTACTTTTTATAAAATATAATAGGTACATATATACAGGGTGTTTCATAAATGATGGGAGTAACTTTAAAGGGTGATAGTACACATCAAGACGAGTAATAGTAAATAGGAAACCAAGTGCCTCAAACGTCTTCCGAAGGAGAAAGGCGCCGTCAAAGTTTAGGGTCCTAAATTTCAAATGATGATAAAAAACGGAAAAATGGATCGATTCATTTGCGGTTTTCACTAAAATCATTCTTTAAATTAGTATTTTCTTTAAAAAAAAAGTTTTAAAGACAAAGTTTAAAAAATGCCATTAGAGGACGCTCTAGACTTTGGAGTACCGAACAACTACCTTTTACTAGTATTTTTTTATTTTGTTAAATGTTTACAAAAGCTTAGATTTTAACTTGAATTTTGAGCGCAAAATTTAAACCATCGGGAGCAGTTAAGTGGCGCAAATGTAACCGCGTTCAGGGGGGAAATTGTAATGCTCGTATGTAATGATCAAAATAAAAAACGATAAAGCAAATTTTAAGAGGCGATAGTACAACACCAAAACAAGCAACATTCATCAAAGAAATCATACTCGTAATTTTAACCCGAAGGTGATAGAGGGCGCTGAAACAGATTTCGTTTTAAGAGACAAAAAAGGAAACAAAGAACATTTACGTTATAAAAAAAAGTTTAATTAGAAATGATTACAATAGCTGTTCGAAACACTGACCATTAGAGGCGATGCATGCGGTACAACGGCGAAGAAGGGATTCACGAACCCTCTGAAACACGCCAGGAGTATCGCGCACCTCTCCTGCAGCTGCCGAAAGTCTGGCGACGAGTTCTTCTGCAGATTCGATAGGAGTCTCATACATAAGACTCTTCAGGTGTCCCACAAAAGGAAATCCAGGCATGAAAGATCGGGCGATCGCGCTGACCAAGGGACAGGACCACCTCGCCCAATCCATTGATTTGGAAAGGTTGCGTTTAGATAATTTCGCACCTCTGGCGCAAAATGAGCTGGTGCTCCATCCTGCTGGAACCACATTACTCGCCGGATACGATGGGGAACATCCGTCATCATTTCCGGCAGCACCTGTTGCAGAAAGGTAAGATATTTTTTTCCATCCAGGCGTTCTGGCAGAAGATAAGTTCTAAGTAGATGGTCACCAATTATTCCTGCCGAAACATTTATGGAAAATCGTCGCTGATATGCATGTGTAGAAGACGCATGTGAATTTACATCTGCCCATTGGTGGGAATTGTGGGTGTTAAATGTACCGTCACGTGTAAATGTACATTCATCTGTAAAAAAGCACAGTTGCACCAAAATCGGGATTTAGGGTGTTCTTCTGCAGATACCAGCTCACAAAATCCATTCGACGAGGAAAATCCCTTTGAGTCAGTTCCTGGACTCGTTGGACATGAAAAGGATGCATACTTTCATCCTTTAGTACTCGCCATGTCGTGGAGGGTGATACTTCAATTTGACTAGCCACTGCTCGCGTGCTTGTATTTGGATGATCAGCCACCATATATCCAGAATTTTTTCTTCCACAGCTACCATTCTGTTAGACTTCGCACGGCCTGCATTTGAACGTGCACCAAAAAAGGATCCTGTCTCACACAACTGTCTGTGCAAGCGCACAAATGTTTTATCATTGGGCAACCGCCTGTTGGGAAACTTTTTTCCGTACAATCGTCGCGCCTCTGCACTATTCCCATTTGCAGTTCCGTAGATGAAGTGCATATCAGCCTTTTCTTGATTAGTGAAGGGCAACATCTTTCGTTACGTTTGTACCGTGATTTACACTTGCACACTCGGGTCAGTGGCTTTTATCTTAATAATAATTTGCATATGCGTTCTTCTTCTTCCCATATCACAATTTCGTGTTCTTCTTCCAGAAACTTGCAGCTATAACGCTTGCATGGATAAAATTTGAAGATGCTCTAACACGTTTGCGTTTGAATTCAAATCATGCATTTTCTAATCAAAGTTGATTGTTTTTATGTTGTACTATCGCCTCTTAAAGTTTTCTTTATCGTTTTTTATTTTGATCATTACATATGAGCATTTCAATTTTCCCCCCTGAACGTGGTTACATTTTCGCCACTTAACCGCTCCCGATGGTTTAAATTTTGCGCTCAAAATTCAAGTTAAAATCTAAGCTTTTGTAAACATTTAACAAAATTTTAAAAAAATACTGGTAAAAGGTAGTTGTTCGGTACTCCAAAGTCTAGAGCGCCCTCTAACGGTATTTTTTAAACTTTGTCTTTAAAACTTTTTTTTAAAGAAAATACTAATTTAAAGAAAGATTTTAGTGAAAACCGCAAATGAATCGATCCATTTTTCCGTTTTTTATCATCATTTGAAATTTAGGACCCTAAACTTTGATGGCGCATTTCTCCTTCGGAAGACGTTTGGGACACTTGGTTTCCTATTTACTATTACTCGGCTTGACCTGTACTATCACCCCTTAAAGTTACTCCCATCATTTATGAAACACCCTGTATAGGTAAATAGAAATGAAAAAATAAATAAAAATTATAACAGTAAAGTAATATCAGTAGTATGTTTCTTCTATGGGAACTATGAGTGAAATAACCCGAAATAGATAAACCAAAAGAAAAAATTAGTTATGTGATAAACAGTTTCACTAAAATATTATCATAAATAATATATATTAGGAAGCCTTCAACTGAGAAAAATTAAATAAGTACAAACTAAATCTTAAGAAAATAGATAAAATAAGCCTACATTGTAATTAAATTAAATTTTCTGTGGCATTAAATTAATATTTCATGAGGAATGGATGTAATACTATAACTCCGAAATTATATTCAATATAAATATTATACGTGAAAAAATATATTAAATTAGTAAGAACCAAAATTTCAAAAAAACCATCTAAAACAGACCTACGTTGAAAAAAACCACAAGGAACCTATTGAGATAAATAATAAACCTTGTTGATAAATAATTAATTTTTATAAACGATACTTTTTTGCAATATTTTAATTAAAATTTTTTTTTATTCTGTTGCAAAGAACAAAAGAGGAAATACAATGATAATTAATTATAGTGATAATTGAAATATATGTATCATAAATGAACAGTATATGTACTAAGTATGTGTGATAGTTATATTTTCCTAAAATACCTCTCTGAATTATATTTTGAATTTTCCCCCCGAAATATTGTGAATCTGATATTACATTTAATGTATCTTATTTACTTATTTTATTTTGTATACGTTTAATGTGTCAGTTTTCATATGTGTTGAACCTTGAAGGGCTTGAGGCAGGTGTGTATGTTAAACCGTGAAATTTCATATGTTTTCTCTTATTTGCTTCTGTAACTTTCTCCCCTTCGCGAGTGGGTTCAAAGCGAACCTACAGGATGTCCGGTGTTAGCTAACTTAAAGGAGACAGAGGCAATTAGAATTTTTGGAAGATATCTAGTTACACGAGTTATTTTACTATTGAATGAAGTTACTTGATTTTCAAATAAATTCTTATGTTGTCTACTATCAACAGACTCGTTTTCGAAGAAATTGGCCTGCTGAAATTTGTAGAAATCAGTCTCGTGCATTTAGCTCGTATGAAATAGCAACAGATAATTATGTTTTTAACTTTGAATTATGATATATTTTGTAAGATATAAATTAATATACAAATATCATAGTACCTCCCTTAAGATAAATTTCGAATAAGGCACAATTGATGTTGTGCCGGTTTCTTTGAATATGCACCTGTTTATGTGTATTTCTTCTCATTTAGAGAAATTCTATTTAAGTTAGTGCTTTCAGTCCCGTGATCCCGATGTTTCTTCAAATATCAAAATTCCGGGATGAAAATAATTAATCCCAAGATTTAATTTTTTTCTAAATGACTTTAAACAATTTTTACTAATCAAAATTTTTATAGAGAGCTTTTACTTCCGAAACGAGAAATTGCGCAACATTCATTGCGTTTCCCCAATAATAAAAAAAATTGTGACTCAGTTGTCTGATGATTATAATCAATTTTGATTTTTTTTCGGAATTATCAATCATGAATCATTTTTCTGAATTATCAATTTGAGTCAATATAAAAGGTAATTTTCTTAGATTTCTCTCTCTCCCGTTTTCAATATATATCAAGAGACAGCTTGATAGTATATATAATATTTGTTATTACTTTTAATTTATTATATTTGTAATTTGGTTATTATAGTACATTCTTATATGCTGTTTAGTATTTAATTAAATTTAGTAATATTATTTTATTACAGTTTTTTTTAAAAATTAGATTACATCCATTAATATTTAATTGTTGTTAAAAATATTTCGAAAAGACATTTTTTGAAGAAGCTGAAAGACACAAAATTTTACTGGACTCTGAAATATATATACAATGCATCTATTATTATCATTTTTAATACTGAAGTCTGTTTTTTGGGGTATTTTTATTCGAGTTAATTGTAGTGTTACTGATTAATTTCTAGTGTTATATGTTAATAGAATTTTTTTTAAAAAAAGGAAAGTATTTTTTCTATAGATGTTGTATAGTAGGAAAAAATTTTTTAATTAAAATTTTTGTAAATCTATTCCATCATTTGTATTTGCTGTTTACGGGTATATGTAAGTTTGTCGGGAAAAAAGTTCATTTCAGTCTTTATAGTTTTAATTTTGAATAACCTGCTTCCTTAGAATATATCTTAGGCGATGTAGGTATCAATTCTAAATAAATTAAACATAAAAAAATACAGTGTTTGTGTGAATGAAAATTAAAATAAATTATAATTTAAAAAAACTAAAGAACACGCTTTTATACTGAATCGAACTAAAAAGTTTTAAAAAAATTCTTTATTTAAGAATAAAATGATGTACGAGAAAATTAATGTCATTGGGGTAAAAGCGTGTGGTGTTTTATAAATATATCAACTGTTATAGTTTCTAACTTCTTTCAATTCCGAAATTGCACCCCACGCTTTTACCCCAATGACATTAATTTTCTCGTTCATCATTTTATTCTTAAATAAAGAATTATTTTTTTTACTTTTTAGTTCGATTCAGTATAAAAGCATGTTCTTTAGTTTTTTTTTAATTATAATTTTTTTTCTTCATTTTTTAGTTTGATTTACAATAAAAGCTTGTTTTTTAAACTGTCATTTATTCATTGTTGAATTTATCCTTGAGTTTGATATTTGGAGCCAGAATTACGTGGCTGCAGGAATAAGTCTTGCTCTTCAATGGATTTTAATTAAAGGGTCTGAAGTGTATTTATTCTCTCCGTTTATGGGGCCTCGGATGAGTCCCGTATCGTTATATTAGATTAAGTCTCAAAAGAACAGGTCAAACAAATAAAATGTGTGGTAAGAAGAAAAAAAGTTCGAATTAAAAAAAAATTAAGGTACCCTGTTTTTATAACGGACTAAAAAGTATAAAAAATTCCTCCTTTTCTTTTTTTTTTCTTTCTTTTTTCACATTTTCATGCATTGTCATCCACTTCTGAGATACGGTTCAAATTTCAAGTCTCTAGCTCATCGGAAAGTCACACAGTTTAAAATCAAATATTCTCACCTTTTAAACGTATTGCTATAATGTTAATTCGTATCATTACTTCTAAACGTATTACTTTATAAAAAAAAATATTTAGCAGTTAAAACAAATTATTTTTTTCACATCACGAGCCTCTTTTTTTTTTTTTCATTTTCAGAAAAATGTTTATATTATAGTAAGAAATTGGTAGCACACACCCACCCTCCACTTTCTCACATACAGAATACATTTTTTGTTTGTTTTATTTTTATAAACAGCAAGCGTATTAATTAAAAACACTCCCTGTAGGGTTACGCCTTTTTCTTTTAGTCGCTAAATCTGGAATTAGTCGTCAAATCTCGAAATGGTACATATATCGAATTAGTCGCCAAATCTGAAAATTGTATGTGCAATAAGTTGCCAAATCTGGGTGTGGTATATGGAATTATCACCAAATCTGATTATTGAGATTCCTGGCGATCCTGATGAGGACAATGGAACAAAATTATGAAATTCTTGTATTGGCATCGGTCCTTGACAAGTGTGCGAAATTTCGAATTAATCTGGCCTTTTTAAGAGGGTGAAAATCGAGTTCCAAGATTCCGTTACATGCAAGTGAAACTTATAAAAGCGTGTTAAAAATGGGATTTTTATTCTGTTTTAAATTTACAATATAAGATTTTGGAAAATATCAAACATGTCGATTTTTATTTCAAATGTGCCAATTTTTAATGAATTAATTATGCACTATTTTTTATTGGTCTGTTGTAATGAAATAAGTTTTGTTTTGATTTGTTTCCATAAATAATAATATTAAACCAATTTTTTAATTATGTTTTCAGTTTTATTACATAATTTTAACCATGCTAATGTAAAAATATTTTTAATAAATTTTTCAGTCCTAATCCTGGGACAAATCCCAGATTTTGGATAAGTTAATCCCGAAATCCAGGAATTGAACGTATAGCACGGGATTGCAAACCCTAGAAGGGCTTCATTTTTCATTTTCGTTCTGGTTTCAAAACTGTAAGAACCGGCCTTGATGGCATAGAACATAAGCTCCAGTTTGGTAAAAATACAATAGCCCTGTCAACTTTTTTTTTGCGTGATGGTAATAGAACTAAATCAAAAATTTAGTTGCATGCGACATGTGAATATATACATCTATATGGAATGTCCATGTCAAATTATTATGCAGCAGGTTAAAGATCCACAGAGTATGTGTTTCGCTTGAAAGTTGTCAGAAAAATTAAATTCCTAGTATAACTTCACATCATCAGAGCTCAGGTGCCTCCCTCAGGGAAGAAAACTGGATGTTAAAATTACATTCTGGCAATTGGTATCCACCTTTATGTTTCCACACTAATAAAAAAAAGTGATATCAGCTCCCGGAGAATGTACTAGGTCTGCAATGGTAATTAAATCAATCCACAGCCCCAAAAATAGTCCATTATGTTAAAAAAAACATAAATCATTAAAACTTGATATTTAAAGTTATTATTTATTACAAACACACATTTTCATGACAACAAACAAATACATAAATTCGGAAATTCGATGAAGCAAAGTCTTCAATAATACTTTTTTAAAGAAAATATTCTATTTTTAAATGCACAAAATTATGAGCATATTTATAATATAAAAGGGTAAAATATAGTTAAAAAATGAAGGTAGAAATGTCTTGAATATTCAAGGAAATATATTTCATCATTTAAATTTCTGAATAAGAAATAGTTGCATTTGTTTCATTCCCAAATCTTAAACTAGAAGCCATTGCAGGTAATTTATTTACAGTATCCAAGCCAGTAAGATTTGTTTGGCAAACGACATTCAAATCGTTCTCTATTTTTACCGAAAGTACAGAAATAATATACACTAAAAAGAAAATCATAAACAACATAAATATTACAACAAATTTAAGGAAAACTGGTGGTGGATTTCTTCTACGAATGTTTACAGCCCCACGAACCGAGCAAATTGGCTTTCTTGTTTGAGGGTCTTGGTTGTCTTTCCTTGAGTCTTGAACTCCATTTGAATTTAAGCCTTGAGTTATGATATTGATTTCGGCTGGGTCACTTTTATTTTCGATCTTATTTTGCTCGCTTAGTAGAAGTTGTTCTTTATCCAACTCAACATCTAAAAAGAAAGAAATATATCACTTAAAATTTTTCTTTTTGCAAATAAAATACGTAAGAAAAATAATTAAACACTTGTTGTATAGGTACTTGGGTTGAAAAGGCGAGACGCAGTTCTTGATATTAAGTTAAAACAAATATATACACACGAGTACCATTTGCATCTACTGAATATTTAGTCAATTCATAATAGAAATATGGAAATAACTTTATAGGACAAAAATTTACTGCTAGTTTATTTTTTTTCAGGAGACAAAAAGCCATACTTAACAATTTTGAATTATTAAACACTGAATTTAAATGAATATTATCTTTTAAGAATAAAATTCACATTGTGTGAATTTTAAATAAATATCATTTCTAATCTTCAAAGCGGTTAAAGTATAGTTTATTATTACACATACATGCCAAGTTTAATTGATGCATTAAAGAATTATTTATTTTAAATGTTTAAAATTGATTAAAATTTTTTTTGAAAAAGCAAGTTTTTATTAATATAGCAAAATACACACAAACTCGTAAGGCTATACAGTACCCTTTTTTCTCATCAACAGCAGTGATTGTCTAATTAGCTTTATTTCATTCAAGAAGCAACACAAGGGCCAGATGTGAAAGTGAGAATTTGAGCCTCGGTCAATTTAATGTATATCACCTCCATTACATATTGATCTTAGGAAATATGTCATTCAAAATCTATATTAACCTGAAGCTAGTCTATTGCTATATGGACCTGGTTACCTTTTCCTGGATAGAAATTATTGAAATAAATATAGAGCAGTAGAGATTAATTACAAGTAATATTAAAATTTGATTATGGATCTATTTAAATTTAATCTTTAATTCTATCATTAACACACTACACGGTACCCTTTTCAAAAACAAAACAAAAAATTGGAGACAATAACAGTAAAAATAATTTATGTTTTATATTCAGATTATAGTATTAAGTTGATTCTGAAAGCAAAAAGTCAGCTCGGCCAGCCATTATTTTACAATTTCAAAAAATTAAGACTTTTTGAAGCTTTCCACAAATTTTTATAAAATGCTCAATTTTTAATATTTTATAGTCATTTTAAGTGATATGTTTCTTAGATTATTGCAAACGAAAGTTAGCATGGATTAGAAAATCTGTTCCCTTGTTGATTTTTAAAAATTATTTTTCTAGCTAAACCTGGAAAAACATGAAATTTTTAAGAAATTAACTTTAGCAATTTTTAAAGCAATACCTAGAAATCTCAGACCAAAATCTATACTAACTTTTATAAAACATACGTTTGGGAGTATCTACAAAAAATTTCAAGACTCTATTTTGAAGAGAGAAAAAAAAGCCTAGGGATTCGAAAACACCTACATGTTCAAAATTAAAAAGTCTGACAAATACGCATTTAAATTATCTAAATGCATAAAACAAAAAGCTCTAATGCCTGTAAGCTTTAATTTTTTAATGTGTTAATTTCCAATTTTAATTCTATATCAAAACACTACGCCAATTAATTATGATTGAAAACATTTTTTTTTAATTCAAAAAAATGTTTTTGCTTAACATTGATGGTGTTCGTAACAACGACAGGTTATTCAGCGCAATCTTAAACTATTTTCAGAAAAGTTTTGAAACACAAAGCATTTATGTTGTACAACATAATAATAATACCAACTTAAGCCAGTGCTTCTCAAAGTTTCAGTATTTGCGACCCAATATTCAATCATAATTTTCATCGCACCCCCCTCGATACAATAATAATATATGAATTCAATAATACTATACTCTTTCACGTTCTAAAGCTACAAAACAACTTTAACATCTTAAGTACCACCGGCGCATATAAACGTCTCTCTCAGCCGAAGTCTTAATTGCCCCGAATGTATATATACGTCTTTCCGAAGTACGATCTTTTCTGTGCACTGCTATCCATAACATTATTCCGAAAATGAAACAATGAAAGGACCTTGACAATGTTTACGAAGGATTTACTTATTTCAGATAAACATTTGTTTATTTTTATTGCTTTCCCTCGCCAATATATCACATACGCGCGCCTACGTGAAAAACAGTGGCATTGGGGAACGAATCACGTTACTTTTAATCGGCATTTTAGGGATTAATTATAAAGTCGTCCATATTATCAAGATAAGAATTCGTTTTCACATATAATTTTATACGTGACAAGCCCACGATGTCACTTGTAATTATTAAACTTGTTTTTAACTTAGTATTGTTAAAACTAATTGAAAACTAAATGTGCAGCACTGATAAATTTATAAGTGTATTATATCAGTGTAAATGTGTATTTTTTTAAATTTTATTTCAGAGTGTATTTTTTTGTTTACTCTCAGTAAATCAACAACTTTTTTAAAATAATATTTTGTTTTTGACTTTTCAATTTGCACGCGCCCCCTTGTAGAGTTATCTCGCCCCCTCCCCCCAGTGGGGCGTGCCCTACAGTTTGAGAAACGCTGACTTAAGCTAAAAATCACTAGGTTTGTACAATTTTTTTTTTAAGTTTTAAATTGGTGAAGTTTAGCAAGTTTTAAAGTTGCCCAACGAGAACTCAAATACCATAATATAGTACTACTATATGTTTACTATAATGCAGTTTGACACATCATGGAAACATATTCAGTTTTATCTACGATACCTGTAGTCAGAATGCTTGTATTCGGAGTGAGTGAGTATTAACATCGCACTGTTCAGCTACACGAGGGTTTTTTGGCATGGACCTCTTAATTTTGAGCCATGGTCAAGTGACGAGTACGACAACTGAGCTAGTACACTCTCTACTAACTACCACACCACACCAAGGGGAGGACGTTTGAGTTCTCGACAGATTTAACGTGCAGCGCTCTCCTATACGGCGAGTCTTTAGTGGCACTGGACTCGAACTCATGACATGCCAGCCACGATCCGATACCTGCCATTAGTCTACCGCGGCCACACTTGTATTTGGAAGTCTTACTGCAGTATCAGCGAAGGGCTGGTTTTTAGATACATCATTTTGAGTAGCATTCCATCCCTTTCAAATATTGTTTCTGATAGCAACCTGAGAAAGTCTTTGCTGTGGCATTTTCTCAACAGGAAAAAAATTATTCTCAAAGTTTCTAAGTTATATAAACTACTTTTTTAAGCAAAAATTGGCCTTGAAATCAATCTTAAGTAGTTATGAGAACTCAAAAAGCAGAAAAGATTTTAATAATAAGAATTGAAATTAGTAACCATTTCACACTGAAAAAGTTGATTGTGCTCAAAAACATTTCTAATTAATTCGATTTGAGAGTGGAAAAATGCTTTAAAGGGAAACCGAAACAAAAATCTAAGCTCTGAAAACTTCACATATCTTAAAAACTAATTAGTCATCAGATGTGAAATTTGGTGGCAAGCTTCCCAATGATATGGGCCACAGGAATTTTTCTTCGCAGAATTTTGAGAAAATTTAGTCTAATTTAAAAAACAATGCCACGCAAATATCTTTTGAATTAAAATTTGCAATTTGCTTATAAATATTTTAATTCGATTAAAAAAGAAAGTCCTTTAAAATATTGAACGAATTCACTTTATCTCGCATTAATCAAAATAATTATAAATGAACTGTCTTCTAATTACAAAGCTATCTTCTACTTTTGTATGACATAATTTATTTGAAAGATGTGAAGGCGAATAGAGAGCTTGAATCAGTGTTATTTGAGACTGATTCGATTTGTAAATTGAGAAACTACAAGTTAACAATATTTTCATTTGAGAACGATAAATAATAATGGAAAATTTGAATTCTATAAGAGATAGAACAACATAATTGTCTATTTAAGTTACCAAGCTTATATATAAAGTTGAATACTTGTTTGTTTATTTGAACCTTATAAGAATCCATATCGATATAGCGATCGTATCATTAAAAAAAAATCTTATAACTTCAGCGTTGTTTCAAAGCAGCCATAAGCATGTTTATACAAATTACAGCACCACGAGAAACTTTTTTTTTAAATATAGAGAGATTTTTATAATTGTCATTATTACATTGTTAACAGTGTAAGCCGATCTAGTAACACTGATTTACACCGTTTATTTGTGTTACATTTTTCAGATAATATTAATTTTAAAATGCATTTTCTTTAGATTCTTACATTTTGAATAAAATTGAATGGAAAAGTATGAATAATAAATAGAAGCTGATCACATTTGTCTAATTTTTGCTCTTGAATACTTGTGAATTATTTGAATCTACAGCTGAAATATTATGAAAGCAATGAAAATTAAATTGCCGTTAATTAAACTACGACATTTCAGCAAAACTTTAAAACAAAGACTAAGTCATAAATATTCATATTTGGGCAAACACGAAAAATATTATACATTGTTATAAATAGTAGAATTTTTTTCATTATCAGTACTAAATTTTAGTATTTCCGAAAATTGTAAAGTTCTAAATTTTTGTAATAATTTTATTTACTCATATACTCCAGAAAAAAATATGTGTGCTAATGTTACAACTTTCAAGACATATTTTTGAACAAGTTTTTCTTGCATAAATATTCTTCTCATTCCCCCAACTTCCTGAAGATACTGGTACTTGCGTATTATACTGTCGATTAATTTCGTTAAATCAAAAGACATCATCAAATGGTACGAAATCCATCCAATAGTAGGCAAAGATTCCCAAGAACGTTTAAACACAATGATATTATTAAAGACGATGACAGAGTTTGATAACAATTTTTGAACGATGTCTTTTGTTTGGTGAAACTAATCGACTGTACACCATGCATTATTAATGTATTGCAGTAAATTAGAGCTTAAAATCACAACTGGATCTCCTTCCAATCATCACTAAAATAAACCACCTGTTGACACGGGTAAAGCCACACTGGTCGAAGATCAAATTCAAGTTACGAAACATGAGAAAGCAGAGATGCAGCCAAGTGAATGCAAAAGTGAACACAACTCTCTCTCTCTCTCTCTTAAATTTTACTTGAAAAATAATCGGATTTAGGTCAAAATGAGTTTATGCATTACAAGATAAAATGCACCTAAGAATCAACACTACAATGATGGTTTCAATACAGAAGAACCAAAGCATAAACCGTAATTTGGGTAGAGATTAAGTATTAATCTATTAATAATTCATAATTAAGTATCTATACATAAGACAAATGAAATATTTTTGATAATGAACTAATTTGTTTATACATAACACACATTTTATTCATCAATGAACAAATTGTAATTGAATGCATAGCTAATTAATAAAGTCTAAATTAGTCACAAATTATTGTATACAATTACATTTTCAAGTGTTATTTAAAGTGTTAAATTACGTGAATAACGTGCACCATCTAACATTAAATACACATAATTAGTTCAAAACTCCTTTTTATGAAATCCGTTCAATATATTCAAGCAATCTTTTTGCTGTAATTCCGGAGAAAATTTTACACGACTCATTTTATAACTAATTGCATTTAAAGGAATCTGTAAATGAGACAGTGACACATTTATTTCTGTTCCATGAAATTTGTATTGCAATCAATTTAATAGTATCATTGAATAACTAAAATTAATGGAATTTCAAAGGATACTTAATTATTATGAATATTCATGTAGTATATTCTTCATCTCGTCCTATGTTCATAGATAGCGTGATCTCCAGACTAAAATATCTTAAATGTTAATATCTGTAGATATAGAAAATCGTTATTTTACCCTTTTATTTTAAAGCACGTGTCAGTTTTTCAAAACTTTATGCATAAACAATTATTCTTCAAATAACTTCACATCCATCCCATTTTGTCAAGTAAATATTATTCCCAAAAATATGTTTTTAAAATATTTATACAGCCTTTAATATGAGATTATGTAAGGAATGTGTTTATTTACATTTTGAAAGCTGTCCCAGAGAAGAATAGAATATCATTTTATACTGCTTTTGAATTTACATAGATAAAAGTAAAGTCTCTTCCATCAAGCAAAGGTGTCATACTTTATTTCTATAGAGTCAATAGCTGTCAAAGAATCTGCTTTTTTTAGAGGACCACGAATACTTACTAAGCAAAATTGATGAAAAATATGCATATCAATTATATGTTCGAATACTTCCTGTTATTGGTGAATAAATTAAAAATTATTCATTCGTTATCTTTCCTCATATAATTTTAAACTTTATATATATATATATATATTTATGAATACAGTATCTAATTCTTCATCCGTTATCTAGAGCTGTTCGTAAGGTTGACATTGCAAAATCGTACAACAAAGAATTTGCATCACAAGCAATTTCAACCAGTAGCGCACACAAAAGTTTTTCAAAAAGAGGGGGGGGGGGTCCACATGGACGAAAGTCCCTCAACTCGAATTATTGAATGAATAATCAGCAGTAACTAATAAAATAAATTGTTAATTACATTCATATATATAGGATCAGTGGCGCACACAAAAGGTATCCTAGGGGTCTGCCCCCCCAAAGCCCTTGAGTTTTTTTCGATTGATAATAATGCTATATATATATAACAAAATTTAATTAAGTACTTGCAATTAACAATTTATTTTATTAATTAATGCTAATTATTAATTCAATAGTTTACTTTTTACTGTTGTTAACAAAATCAGAAGAACCAATTGATGTTGTCTTGAGGTATGATACGAGTTGGGGGACTTTCGACCATGGATCCCCCCTTGAGGAATTTTTGTGTGTGCTACTGTATAGGATTATCATCAATCGAAAAAACTCAAGAGCTTTGGGGGGGTGCAGGCCCCTAGGACCCCCCCCTTGCGTGTGCCACTCATTTCAACTATAGAATTTAAATATTTAAAAAAGGAGTAGCCGAAATTTGCTTGAGTTTGATACTAGTTTTGCCAATAATTCTTATATGAATTTTTTTCAAAATAGACTACGATTCGATTAATTTCAGTTAAATATTTTTAAATATCACATTTTCCTCCCTGCAGATGATTGTAAAAAAATATTAATTATCCTTAACTATCAGCAACTTTGAATTTCATTGTTCCTTGAAAAATTGGTACCTAGAAATATTGATTTTAAAGCAATCATTAAAATTTTAAGTTATAATAAATGTTGTATTAAAATTATTTGTTTATCCTACAGATAAAAAAATTATGCTATCAATGCCAGTATAAAGTATATCACTTTGTCAGCAAAACATAGGATATCAAGTATTGTGCATGTTCAAAGCCATTCACTACGCTGTAAATACTTTAAATAAAATATATGAATATTTTTAATAAAAATAAACTTACCAACATTAAGTTTTACGTCATCTTGCTTGCTTGAATTACTTGCACTACTTTTATTATTCTCGTTTTTAACCTGAGAAATAACCTCCTTTTTGCCATCTGCATTATTAAGTTTAAAAGTAGTTTCAAACGAAATCTTCTGCATTTCATCATTATGGAATTCTGATTCGCTCTTTTTCTTGTAGACTTTGGAATGACTCCCACTGTTTCGTTTTTTTAATTTATAAAACTTAACCACGCATTCGTCATTTAATCTGACGGCGTGATTGGAAGATGAAACATCTCCTATGGTGACTTTCATGTTTCGGTTTTAGTGCACTGGGACAAAGTAAACAAAGAAGCGTTGGTCTGCGTTTTGGGGCGAATGTCTTCTATTCAGAGTCACGGAATATCTCACCTGTAGGGAAGAAAGAACCCAAATGCTACCAACCCCCTCGTTTCCCAATGGTTTCATCCCCAAACAATCTAGTTTTTCTTTACCCCGTCGACCAAGTGAGTGCAGGTCAATAACCCTAAAACTACCCCCTTTAACATTGGTCAATATACAAAGGGAACCAGACGTCCCACTCTTTTGGCGGGACAGTCCCGATTTTTCGAAGGAATACACGGCAAGATAGAACAGAAAGAAAAATATAAATTTTACAGCGGTGTCATAGGGTTATTTCGTCAAGATACAAGTTTTGTATTATTTTTTGTTTTATTTATATTACACCATTTTGAAACAAACCATGTTCCCTAGAATAATGCACTAAAAATTGTTGTACTAGGAACTAAAGCTGCAACTGAACGCTTTCTTTCTACAATAAATAAAGTGTTGACATCAGAAAAATGACAAGTGTTGAGACTTTGAAAGCTACTGTGTAGACATGTACACAATGTGACGAAATTTAATTTACAACTGCTTTATAAACAAACTGATTAATCCCAATTTTTTCGCGACTTATACTAATTTTATAATTGAGAAATAAATATATTTACGATAAAACTGCGCGATATACATCACTTTTATGAGTCACTAATTTTTTTTTCCTAGCACCATTCCGTTTTTTTCTTAATAATGTCTGTTTAAATTGAAATGCTGGATTGACCTGAGTATAAAATAAATGCAATTGTAAATGTATTTCACAGATTCATTTTTCCTTAGTCCATTATAATTTTAAAACCATATCCAAAAGGATTATTTTCTGTTTATATATAGACACCAAAAATGACAACATATACGAGAATATTCTTAACTATGCTTACAATGTTCAAACGCATGCTGTCACAAAACATTGCTCCACATATATGTTATTACAAATTCACAATAGTAACTTTATATGGCTTAGTAAAAGAAGAAGCTATATTTTGAAATTACGTAGAATTTTTTAAAATTATTTGGATTGGGTAAATTGGTTTCAATTACTTCCTCATCACGCCATTTCAAGAAAAAAGACATGGCCGAGGTCGTGGACTTGTGGGCGGGGTGTGTCATGAGTTCGAACCATGACACCCCACCCACAAGTCGGTCTCTGGCGACCATGTTGGCAACCTAGCAATTGATTCAATAGTGCAGAAGTTGATATGCTGTAGCGCCACCTGGTGGGGAGCTGCATCACATCTCTTTAAACCAAATTTTAACACATTTTGGACAGTGGAGTGCACGTTTAAATGTTACTTCGTCGTGGTTTAAAATTACGAGGTTCGTCTCGAATAGCCTTCGTGTTTCTTTAAACTGCGATCTTAATAAAACATCAAAATGCAATCGGAAATTAACGGAAACTCCGTTTTCTTGCAGTGTTTTTAAAGGTTAAATATATGTGTGTACATTTAGATTTTTATTCATCAGAATAATTAGTCGAATTTCGATGCAATTGGCTTTTAGACATTCCAAAAATGTTATATTAATTTTAAAAATATTTTCGAAGCGCCGGTTTTTTAAGTACCCAAAAAGGTACTACACCTCCTCCCTCCCGTTGGTGTGGTGTGGTAGTTAGGAGAGGGGGTGCCAGCTCAGGTGTCGTCCGCGTCACTTGACCATGGTTCAAAATTACGCGGACCGTCGCCGAAAGCCCTCGTGTTGCTAATCAGTGCGACGTTAATATTCTCTCACTCTCACCTCCTCCTCCCCTTTAATAAATTTTAAGATACTTGCTCTTGTATTAAATATTTTCAAATATGTATTTTGTATATATTTAAAATATAATATTCAAAATATAAGGAATTTAAATTTTGTTTTAAGACAAGAAATTGACTCAACCATCTCTTATCCATAGCATTAAATCTTTAAATTTGTGCATGCATATTTCGATACATCGCAATGCTGGGGAAATTACTCAGTATAGTAGGTTGGTAATGAATTGACTATCTGAACGTTGCGCGACTGTTGTGGATGAAATTTGTATTTCTGAATCTCGGACAAGTGATGCGAATTGGTATATCACCTTAACTTTCACCTTTACTGCTTGATTACAGATAATCAGTTCAATTTAACAAAAGGAAGATCTCGTAATTAAAATGCATCATTAATCTTAAGTTAGAGCAAAATAAGGAATGAGATTCCACAGACGCTTGAACTTGAGGCTGTACGCTTTAGAGTATGGCGATTCATATTCTAATATTTAACATCTCCTTTAGAATTAAACCTTTCTTAAATAATGTTTAATGTCCTGACTATTGAGGCCTTGGTTAAAATGTACATCTTTATACGAGTGAGTCCTCATTCGTACCGGACTTTGAAGGTATATTAGGGATATTGGATGCACAACTCATTAAATAACTTCACAATACGAAGCTACACAAAGGCTATAGATGACAGGTCTCGTAATTTTGAACTAAGGTCAAGTATCGTAATTTTCACTGCGCCCCCCTCATACAATAACATTGTTATTGAATGCAATAATAATGTAATTTGATACTAAAGCCACGATACGACTTAATATTTTTATTGAAATTTCGTAACAGAATTCAAATGTTCTTGAATTCTTAAAACTTCAACATGGTTTTATATGTTATGTTGAATATCTATGTACAAAAAGAGAGAGAACTTTTGGTAATTTCCATAGGAAAAGAAATCCATAGGAAAAAAATTATATATATAATACTAATGTAACGGATTCGACAACACCTTTAGCGGACTCGGAGAGAGAGTATTTCATTCTAATCCTATGCCGAACCTGCTATGCTAATCCTAGCTAGCGGCAGTTTGGTCCTTAGACATAATCATGTAACGGGATACCTTTTTCTTCAGTGCTTCTCAAACTTTCAGAGTTGGCGACCCAATTCTCTATCATAATTTTTATCACGCCCCTCTTACTCATACAATAACATTGTATCGAATACGATAATAATGTAATTTGATACTAAAGCTACGATACGACTTGAATTATAAACCGTGTAGTAACAGGTGTTGATGGATGAAGGAAGCAGTGGCGGATTAAGCGGGTGTCAGACCTAGCGGCCTCCAGGGGCCCCCAACGCTGGTAGGGGCCCCAAGCTTGATAAGTGCAAAGGTCAGCGACAAACCACCCACGCCACCTTGGAACAAGAAATGAAAAGAAAACAAAGATACAAGGAAAACCCCGCTAGAAATTTATCGAGATGTAAAAGAAATCCTAATGTAGAAAAACTTTTGAAAATAATTTAAACAATACCGATATCGAATGCATCAGGTAAATGTGTTAAAAATAATTTAAGAAGTACTATGGGAGAAAAGAGAAACTGAGTAGCATGGCCATATTATATACAAAATAAAATGTTTTGGACAAAATAGATATGGTGAAAATAATTGATGAATTTGCCAAAAAGAAATCAAACTGTACAGCAAAACTGTAAGCTCTAAGTAAGGTGTTTAATTTTTTTTTTATGTACAGTTCAGATTTTTCCTTTAACCGATAAGTTTCATTATAGCAATACATTTTATTTTGAGAATTTAAAGTAAGCAGCTCTTTTCACTATTTTAGTTTTTTGACTCTGAAGCCCATGGACCTCTAACCCTTTACCGCCAGGGGCCTCCAACTACCTTAATCCGTCTCTGGAAGGAAGGCAGTTGAACTGAGGTGTGTTATTCCTCTTTCAACGAGAACTTCGTTGGGAGTAGTATATTTAGTTGGATTTGTCAGAGAAATAATTTATGTCTATATTTAAGTTCAGATTAGTAGTCTTTTATCCTGTTGTATCGGGCAATGAAAGAATCTGATGGATTTAATGAGTTAAACTAGCTAGGGAAATAATATAGTAACGGATTGGGTGGAATAAAGATGTTTAGTAATTTCACCTTCTGAAATGGAAGTAAACTTATTTCATAATATATATTAAACACCATAACCGCACAAATTATCAAGATAAATATTAAATTCTGAATATAATTTTTATATATGGCAATCCCATGGGAGTCTGTGTTAATTATTAAACTTGCCCTTCGTTTACTATTAGTAAATTTATTATGAAATACATTGTACAGTACTGATAAATTTATAAGTTTAGTATATTAGTGGAACTGTGTATTTTTCTTATTTTGTATCAATGTATTTTGTGTTGTTTACTTTCAGAAAATTAATAGTTTAAAAAATATTTTTATTTGATTTTTTTTTATATACTTGCGCTCTCCTTGTAGGGTTATCACGCCCCTCCAAAGGGGCGCGACCCACAGTTTTAGAAACGCTGCCCTATGTACACAAATTTATATATATCTTGTTTAAATTTTCAACCGTTAATGAAATACTTCCTATACATCCATTCAAGTTCACAAATGCATTTTATTGTAGTGGATGACACTTGATGTTAATACAGTTTTTTCAAACATTTTCATTAAAAAAATGAATAAATAGAAACAAAAAATAGTTCAACAGCAGATATATAGAAAGAAAAATTGTTCTTTGTGTTCCTGTAGTGGAATGGATTGCGCGTTGGACATCTAATCCAAAAGTCATGGGTTCGAATCCCACCCAAGATGGCCACTATTTTATTAGAATAATTAAATTTAATGTATAAAAATAGCAACAAAAAAAAGTTCGTTCAACATTATATACAGAAAGGAAAACGGAAAATTGCAAGAAGATCGCTTTCTATTTTGTTACTTAATATTGTGATTATGTCATATGTACTATTTTTTAAAAATTAACTAAAATAAAAGTTTTCTTTTTTGACCCTTAGGTAGGAAATGACATAATTTGGTGTGTTTTTTTGTATTACAATCAGACACATATTTGTAACCATTACTTGATATATTTGACTTCTCGTGAAATCGTAAAAAAAGGAACATTTGATTCTACAGAGAGTGTCACCCGTATTTATGAAATGCAGCAAGACCCACAGAAGGCAAATATCACTTAATTACACTGAAGTCTGAAAAATCTCCTATGTTAAAAATATGGATTTTTGAATTGCAGTGTACTGTGTTCATGTAAATTCCCTCCAGCCACTGTAACAAAATGCGTACACTTTTTCGAACGTTTTCCCGATCACAAAGAGGGGACAATCCCCACCCACAGGAAGTTAGAGGTCAATGACCAAATGGGGAGAGGGAATGAGAATGGTTTGGAAGTGGGAGAACGACTTGTGGCGTGGTACACACTTTTTGAGTGTATCCAGAGGCGGATTAAGCTAGTTGGAGGCCCCTGGCGGTAAAAGGTTTAGGGCCCCCTGGGCTGAAGTCGAAAAACTTAAATAGTGAAAAAATTCGCTGACCTTAAATTTTCAAAAAAAATTTATAGCTAAAAAAAATTAACGGCTAAAAAATTTTTTTATTTTATTTTAAAGAATTAAGAAAACCTTGCTTAAAATTTTGCTCTACAACTTTAAGTCTTGATTTTTCTTGGACAAATTCATCGATTATTTTTGCAGTATCTATTTGGTCCAAAACATCTTGTTCTATATATAATATGGCCATGCTGTTCAGTTTCTCTTCTCCATACTACTTCTTAAATATTTTTAACGCGCTTTAAAACCGAAAAAGATCTCTCACCTGATGCACTTGATATCGGTATAGTTAAAAATATTTTTTAAAGTATCTCTACATTAGGGAAAGTCGAGACCATTTCTTTTGCAACTCGATAAATTTCTATTGGAGTGTTCCCGATAAATTTCTATTGGAGTGTTCCCGATAAATTTCTATTGTCTTTGTTGTATTTTAAAAATAGCAAAAGCTGTTCCAATTCATCGTCAAAATTAAAGGATTCAATATCGTCTTTGTAAATAACCTTTAATTTTTGTACGGCTTTCTTCTTAATTTCAGGTAACATCTCGTCAAAAAAAAGTGTTCTATAATATTTTCATATATTCCAGCTCTTCGGAATAGTTCTGCACTTGTTCTATCACATATGACATAGAATGAGTTGACCAAGAAATTTTCCCTATTTTCAAATTCATGACTTTCTTTATAGTTTTCACCGAAAATAATTTCTCTTTCGCTGCCTGCAAACTTGTCCAACTTCTTTTTCAAATGAGAGCCCTGTAAAGCAGTTGCTTCTTGTTCTACTTTTCCAAACTCATCCCTGAAATTTTATATATAATTTTCTAAAGATTTCAGTAGATTAGTTCCTTTTAATAGCTCACACCCAACTGAATGTAATGCTTTGCTAGTAGCACTCAGCCTCTGGAGTATGGTATCCCAAATCACGGTCATTAGGGAAGTTTCACACATACTTCCCCACCTATTTCAAAAGAGAAGTTGCCTCCAGTATTGTGATCTTCTCATTTGTATCACGGATTTCAGCTCGGGCCTCTTCGATGTGTGTATAACCAAGTCTTATAGCTCGTACGGCATCTGCTCTTGCTGACCATCATGTATCTGAAACTTTTTTCACAGATATTGCATGTTTACTCCTTTCCAGATTTTTATTTAAAATTCGCCAGTGATGGGTTGACACAGAAAAAAAAATTGAATAATTTCTGTGCAAGCATAAAATATTTAATTGTATCGCTACAACTTTCTGCTGCTAAATTTCCTACTAAATTTAGAGAATGAATGGCTCAAGGAATATAAACTGCGCTTGAAACTGTTCTTTAATACGTGCCTGTAGACCTGAGTACCGCCCGGACATATTAGACGCATTATCAAATGATTGCCCTCTGCAATTTTTAATATCCAGTCCAAATTTAGCTAAAATTTATAAAGCATTTGAATTTTTTTTCCCCAAACTCTCAAAAAATTACATTTCATCTTTTTTCAAATTTTCTGTGATAGAATTATGAAATTTGATTTAATACACACATATTTTGTTTAATTCTTTTATTCTTTACAGATATCATAGTTTAATTTCTAGAACAAAACGTAGCTTAGCTTCCGGATTACTTATAATCAAAATTATTAAAATATCTCAACCAAAAGTAAAGCTTCCAAAAATTCTGAGGTTTTCTTTTAAAAAAATGTGGGATTTTTTGGAAAAACAATTATAATACTCTTGATTTTTGTAAAGTTTCCTTTTAAAGTTTCTAAATATAAGTTAATAAAACATTAACTGAATACAAATGTTTTTTACACATCCTAGTTTAGTATTATTACTATACTTGTTTGTTTTTCAAAAATCTTATTACTTTGTGACTAAACAGAACAATAAAACATTTCCAAAATAATTTGAAATTTCTAAGATAACTCAAAACTGTTTGACAAACGCCACAATATATCACAAAAGAAATCTACAATTTTTCAACTAAATTTATATTTTAATTACCCGTTCTCAAAATTAATCAATCTTACTACATATTTTCGCATTTCTATTTTGTATGAAATCACTTTTATCTACTTTATAAATTGTGTGTTTATCATATTTTTATTTCTGTAATACATTTTGCTACCACTTTAAATAGTTTTAAACTAGGAGCAATTACAAAACAGTACCTATATTTTTCAACATTTATTATTGTTCTGTAAAAATAAACATTTCATTAAATGATTTTTATAAGAAATTTCTGCTGTAGTTTTGGTATTGTTGCCTTTTTTAAAGATTTTAAATGCAGTTATAGATGAATTTGATTAACTTTATTAGAACTTTGATTAACTTTATTATTAATTTAAAGAAATTATGCATTTTTTAAAGTAATTATACGACTTTTATGTATTTTTATAATTAGTTATACACATTTAATTATTAGATTGCATTGAATATCCTTTCAAATTGTCTGGACAAAAGATCTAATCAAAAAAGTATCGCTAGCAAATCACACTTAAAATGGCAATAAATACAAAAAGAAAAAATAATTTGTGCTTTTCAAATTTAATCTTACAAAATAATGGTTTTTTTAAAGTATATTAGAAAAATTATGTGTTTATTTCACGTTACCTCAATAAAAAGAAAGAAAAGTGTATTTTTAAGTAAACTTAATATACTTTCTTTCTTTGAAAATTCTTTTAACAGTTTGAAGTAATTTTAATTAAATATTTAGAAATTATAGATTGGCTCATATATTACTAAACAAAATTATCGTAATACGTTAGGATTACAAACAAAAAATCAACTCAAAAAATATATAATGTTTTTATTTCAATTTCGATTTATTGTTAGGAGGTATGTATTACTCGTTAGGAGGAGTAGGCAATTGTCTATGGGCCCCGTGCTTTTTAGGGGCCCACAAAAGCGTGTTATGTTTTTTATTAGAGCTCCATAAACAGACTAAGGGGCCCCGAGAACTCGACTACCAAGGGGCCCCCATGTCGTTTAATCCGACACTACTTCGATCTCTTTCCCCACATTCTCAAAATATAAACACAAATATCCAGATAACAATAAATCACGAACCTTCAAATACTAAATTATTTCGAAAGAACTAAACATTGGTAGTTGTTTATAGTCTGAGATCTGGGATCATTATTTTAATATAAGAATTCTAGGATCAACTTTTTAAAAACTTGGAACCGAAAACATATTAAAGACCAAAGTTCAGGAAAACATTTGAAAAAAAAACGGATTTCAACCGCAATTACATGCAATATATGAGGGCAACACTAATTGTTATACGATTCAAATCGTAGGTAATCATTGGGTTTGCAATATCAGTACAAGATTTTTTTTTGTTGCACGTTGAACGTATAACTGAAGTCTATCAGCTTGGGGCCCCTGCTGGTGCTCGGGGCCCCTGGCGGCCGCCAGCCGCTTAATCCGCCTCTGAGTGTAACCGCATTTTATTGCGAGAGAAAAATATATTAAAGTACATCGAGTTGTTCTGCTTTCGCGTCTTGTACTGCAGTACAAGCTGTACTTTGTACTGAAGATAACTTAAACATATTACACAAAAGCCTGATAAATTCCGGAATGCTCTAAGAGCAATCTACCCCTTAATTGGCCGGAATTCAGAAATGCATCTCTATAAGATGCTTCTTTACACTGCCGTTCTACGTCCCATAATGACTTATGCTTGTCCTGTGTGGGGACACGCAGCACATAATGTTAAAATTATAGAAATAGCTCGAAACTCTTTAATTCGTAATATTGTAAAAACCAATAGATATACTAGAAATTCAGATATCTATGAAGCTATTAAAACACTACCTTTTAAAAATTACATTAAATAACTGGCCATAAAATTTTTTGACAATCTAAAAAATATTGACAATATAAATGTTCAAATTCTTAATAACTACTACCCAGAGTCAAATTATTAGACCCAGGAGAATACTCCTGGATTCTTATAATCCCCCTAACAGTTAACTTAGTCACTCATCAGTGGTAAGGGAGCCTTTCTAAAATTTTTATTTTAAATTTATTAAATCTTATGAAATCCCACACAGGCTAGCTTTCTAGACCTCACTCCACCCCCACTTCCATGTTCCAATGCATCAGGACAGCCAATCGAGGGCCTACTCACCAGTGGCGTAGCTAGGTATCCAAGGGCCCTGGTGCAGAAAAAAACGAGGGCCTGAATTTGGATTTTATCAAGTGAAAATATGAATATTTTAACTATACAAAGCTACAATTTTCACATTTACTATCTTCTCTTTCTTGGCGTTGTTTGCGCTTAAACACACCACTGGGTTTCTTTTCTTTTTGTCCATAATTTTAGTTTTACAATTTATTCATTACAATTCGTATATGTGTTGGAGTACTTACTGACGTTATAAGGAATGATAAATGTAATCCTGCGTTACAAAACGTCGTTATGGAATCCCTAGCTATATATATTCATTCGGGAGGATTTAACGCATCCACCAGAGGGCTTAGAATTACAAAATGGTCCACCTAGATAGACAGGAAATTATATAAAAATATGCATGAACAAGAGAATGCTTTACAATATGTGCTGAATTAGAACCCGTGACCTATAGTAAGCAACATTCCACTAGACAAAAGGGACCACTCCTGTCCGGAGCAGTAACTGGCTTATTTCAGATACCGCCACACATTATTATTATTTGAAAGAAACCTCTGCAAAGAGAGGAGAGGTGACAAAAATTACATCAGTGCAGATACCGCTAAGATGCGAAACATTGAAACAGGAAAACAGCTTATGAATCATATTGTTGCTAAATATATAATATAAACTAGGAAGAAGCTGCTTCTTGTGTAGGTTTTTAAGATGTAATGATATGTATGGTAAGATTTTTCATGGAACTTGAAGTTTATTTTCCAACAAAATTTTTTGAAAAA